>CAJNIZ010046303.1:0-11305 GCA_905231905.1 Symbiodinium pilosum | reverse complement strand
CAGCAAAGAACAAATGGGGGTTTCCTTCAGTTAGGGGTACCTTTTTGGGGGGTCCCTAAAACAAGGACTATAGTATATTGGGGTCTATATTGGGGTCCCCCTATTTTGGGAAACTACCAAATCTCAAGCAACCCGCGTCAGTTCAGCCGTACTTGTCAATCCCAAGAACAAGGTCCTGAGAGGCTTTCAAAGCAGACCTCTAAGCCTTATAGGGTTTCGGGTTTAGGGTTATGAACCCTAAGCCCTAATTCTAAGTCCTGCGCCCTACACCCCATATCCCAACAGCTCCTACACCATTACATATACACTTTAAACTTTATATCCCAACAACTCTAAATCATACAATAGAAAACTGAGTGCTGAGTCCTACATCATAAGCCCTGAGGCACTGCCCAAGGGCTCCTATGTAGTTCCTTCTTCGGGTTTGCTATGGTTTTTAGGTAAGGGATTTTGTATATTACCCTAAAAGGAAAGGAGGTTCGGGGTAAACTCTTCAACGCACGCGGTGTAGAGTTAAGGGCTTGGGGTTTCGAGTTCTGCTACACCAGGTCGCGAATGCCACGCCAGCCTTTCGACTACTTCTTCCAGCCCCGTCTCTGCAAGTCGACATGTTGGGATGTCGAGTCTGGGACATAGAGGCTTAGGATTTAGGTTTAGACTTTAGGGCTTGGGGTTTAGGGTTTAGGGTTTAGGGTTTAGGGGTTGGGATGTTAGGGCCCGGACGTAAAGCCCCTTCGTCCTGGGGGCCTCTTAAGATTAAACTCCACATCCTAAATCTCAAGCTTAAGACGATGCACTTCTATACCCTGAACTTTATAAACCCTAAATCCCAAGCCCTGGCAAAACTTCATCGATAGCAGAGACTCCTGCAGTCGCCCAATATCTCTGGCGCCCATCAAGGGGCCCAACTTTTCTCGGATTTAGGGTTGAGGGTTTCATACTTGACTACACCAAGCTACCCTCATTCCCATTGTATGCTTTGAAGCCAGTTGAGTAGCTCATCGCGCTAACCCTACAGTCCTAAAGCCTCACGCAACTGTTATGGTCTACTCCCCTAGGTTTCTATTACTACGGGATGTGGTGGCCTATGACTTTAGGCAAAAAACAGCTCTCCATGAACATGCCCAAAAGCTGGCCCCAACTCTAGACTCTAAACCCACAGGGTTTAGGCTTTACGGGTTTAGGGTTTAGGGGTTTAGGGTTTAGGGAACTGCTCCTTTCTTCCCTATACCCCAAACCCGCAGCCCTTTTAGGGGGCACCTCTATGGGGGTAGAGCTACGGAAAACCCCAAACCCCAAACCCCTAAACCCCAAACTCTTAACCTTGCCGAGCTTTCTGCTTGGGATTCCGGGTTCAGAATTTAGGGCTCCGCAGATTCCAGGATTTGGGTTTTAGGGTTTGGGATTTTAGCGTTTTAGGGTTTGGGGGTTTTAGGATTTGGGTTTTGGGTTGTTTAGGGTTTTAGGATTTTAATGTTTTAGGGTTTTGGGGTTTTAGGATTTTAGTGTTTTAGGGTTTTGGGGTTTTAGGGTTTGGGTTTTGGGCTGTTTAGGGTTTGAGATTGTTGGGTCTCAGGATTTGGGGTTTAGGGTTGAGGATTTAGGCTGTGGGTTCATGGTTGGAGGGACCCGTCATCGTTTGTTCGGAAATTCCGTCCGGTACAGATGGATTGTTTCGCCTTCAGAAGCGAACCTTTTTGACTGCAGATGTTTGAACAAATACGAGTAAATTCCTTGTACTCCAATATTTTTGATGAATTATTCAGGCCCCTGCAAAACTGTCTTCATTTAGGGCTTGTGCCACGTCATGCAAGGAGTATCGGCCGCGCTCAGTAGGTTTTTACCTGCCATTTCAATTGCGCACAATTTAAGGGAGTTTCTATCTATGCCTGACATAGCCTGACTCCCAAACAATCAGCTCTTCCTGTGCGCAAATGTGCCTGGGGAGATTAATTTCGCTCTTCCTTCTAAACCCTAAACCCCAAATCCCCCAGACTCTAAACCCTGAACACTTAAACCCTAAACCCTATACCCATTCCGTTCCACTTCCGTGGATTGTTTCTATTCTTGCTAGGATGGGTGGTAGTTTCCACCAGAGCCTGCGTGTACGGGATGGTGTAGTAGGATACACTGCATAGGATTGAGGCTTTTGGGCTTCGGGAGTAGGTTTCAGGCTCGAAAGGGGAGAGAAGACCTACCACGTTGTGTGGCAGAGTTCCTGAAGCCCAGCGCCCAGGACCGCTCAAAAAAAAGGACGACCCAAAGACCATTCCAGCAAGCTCCCACGCAAAAGGCCTTTTGCTCGAGCCTTCGCGGAGTTTGATCAACATTCCTGTGCGCATCCCCACCAGCAGGGGAGAAGCCAAAGAAATTCTCGAAGCCGACGAAGCAGGAATGTCCCGGGAAACGCACGCTGGAAGCTGAAACTTTCGATGCTCCTGGCCAAACACACTCCTTGCGGTGTAGAATCTTGAAACCCACCCCAAAGGCGCCCTGGGCACCCAAGTGGCCCAAAGTAGATACCACCAAAGCTGGAGCTTCAAATCCTAAGCCCCAAATGCTAGACCCTAAATCCAAGCCCTGTATCGAAACCCTAAATCCCAAATCCTAAACCCTGAATCCTAAGCACTAAACCCTAAAATTCTAAATCCCAGCAAGCAGCCATAAACCGAGGCTTTTCGCGCAAGCGACAAACCCACCGATTGATCCTATTCGTGAGGCGATACATATGTCTATTTGTCTATGGTTTAGGGTTGTTATACACATGCCTTCATAAGGAGAGTAAAAAGCACGGAGACTTCTTCAGATTGTCTAGGGTTTCAGGGTCTATATCGGGGTACATGAGGTAGGTTTTTTGTTGTCGGCTTGTAGTGAGAGTGTGTACATACAGGGTTCCCTAGGATTTTGGGTGAGTGTACATATTTGATGTCCCAATTGGGGGGGGACCACATGCAAAAACCATGGGTCAATGTAGGTATACAGCATGTACGTGACCCCAAAGTAGTGGCATGGGAACCATGTTGTCTTCTACTCAAAAAACCGCATACCTACATGAGCCCTGGACTAAATTTGTAGTATATCCCTTAATAGGTCCCCCCCAAAACCCTATATAGTCCCCTATAGGTCCCCCCAACCTAAATTTAGTCCGTAGCTCACATGTTCCCGTTGGGCTTAGTTTTCTGCGGTGGATTCTACGTCCGAACCTTGAGAGCTTAGGCTTTGGGTTTGGGGAGTTTCGGTTTGGGCAGCGTATGGGGACTTGGGCCTATTTTCTGAAAGTCCTACTGCCCCCGCCACATCCTGCCAAAAAAGGGCATGGCCTAAGGAATGTAGCTCCCTGTTGTGGACATATAGGGGTGTGTATATATATATATACACACATAATAATGGGGAATCGGATGGAAAATATAATTCAAACTACTATACCACGGGGACTTTATGGAGCTGGTATAGGGATAACGGCGAATCAAATGGAAAAGAACATGGAACATGACATGGAAACTGTTATTTAGTGTTTAGGGCTTCCAATTTAGGATGTTCGTGGGACCTAGTACCTTCATCTAACTTGGATTAAAACCCTACTTAGGCTCCCCTAACTGGGCTTGTGTAGGTTATCCCCAGTTGTAAATAGGTGCAGAAGCTATAAGCACAGCTAAAATCAGTTACTAAGTCCCATGAACCCTCAGGAAGGGACATAAACACCGTACTTTATACCTTAACTAGGTACCCCAGTAGTACCCTTTTTCCCTTTGTATTTGGGGGTCTCCTTACTAAAGCTGAGTATTAGGAAAAAGGGTACCCTTATTATTGGGAACCTAGTTACACGCTAAACCCTAAGTCAGATCGTAAGCCTTAAGCCCTGACCCTGCGTAAAGAGACCACCCAGCTAGTTTAGGGTTTAGGGTTTCGGGTTTGGGGTGTAGGTTTAGGGTTTAGGGTTTAGGGTTTAGGGTTTAGGGTCTGGGAGGCCTATGCTGACCTCATGTAGCCCCATTACCCTCATATGAGCCTCTTATGAGCCTTACATGGGGGGTACCCACCTGGTAACTACCACCTAGGGGGTGTTTTTTGGCCTATATGGTTCTTTTTAGGGAGATATATTTCGATCACTTGAAAGCACACTATGACAAACCCTTATAGGATCTACACTGGAGCCCTGGGCAAAGCAATACTCATCGTCACAGCAGGAGTGAACCTCCCTGGGACAAACTGAAATGGCTGTACCCTAAAACCCTAAAACCCTAAACCGTAAACCCTAAGCCCTAAAACCCTAAACCCTAAGACCCTAAACCGTAAACCTTAAGCCCTAAAACCCTAAACCCCAAACCCATGATGAAGCACGGGGAGCCTCTTGTCGCGAACTAAACCCAAAGCATGCCCGGACACATCCCGCGAGTTGCTAAGTCGAACCCTGAAAACGCTCATAAGCCACAACAGACCCGTAAGCAGCCCTACTCACACATTTAGGGTTTAGGGTTTAGGGTAGGTACATTATGATCGCATTTTGGATCCACACTAATGTAGACCCCTGATCAATCACCCCCTCCCCATCATAGGGATTATGGTGAGCTCTCTCTCTCTCTCTCTATATCTCTCTCTCTCTCTCCCTCTCTCTCTCTCTCTCTCTCTCTCTCTCTCCTCCTAAACCCTCAAACCTAAGCCGTAAACCCTGAAGGTACTCCCCCAACCACCCTAGACCCTGAATCTCTGAGCCCTGACCTTGACATTAGATCTCTACGTTATACGAGCTGTATTAAAGGGGGTTATCCAGGGGATTATATATTGTAGGGTTTAGAATTTAGGGTTTAGGATTTAGGGGTTAGGGTCTAAACTCCTTAAAGGAAGTTATATAGGGGATTATATAGGGCTGCTAGTATAGGGTAAGGAAGGAGTTTAGACTATAGTTCAGATGGTGGGCAGTGTTTAGGGGACTAGGGCTGAGAGTTTAGGGGCTGTAGGGCTTAAGGAATTGGAATTGGGGGTCCCTAAACCCTGGACCCTAAGCCCTGTTGGTGATTTCTGGTCACGAGGATTATCATTCTAAAGGATTGCGGGTTTATATGTTGTCTCCTCTATTCATGGAACCTTCCCAAATCCCATACCCCAAGTTCCAAGCCTGAAACCCTAGAACCTTCCGTATACATATACATATACATATACATCTACACATACATATACGTATATATGTAGATATATCCATGTGAATGTATATTTATACATGTAAACACGAAGAACTGTAGTTAAGACATTCCCCTACCCATCTCCAGAAACCTAGAACTTGGGTCCTGCCCCCACCAAGTAACAGCCTATAATATGAGGGTAATGTTAAGGGCTATATATATATATAAGTATCATATAAATATTATCCAACTGTTGCTGGGTAGGGGCAGGACCAACCCTAAACCCTAAACCCTAAATCCTAACCTAGAACTCTTTTAGGGACACGGAGCCTTGTAGGCCAACGTGATGTCGCTGACTTGCCCCGTGGGTCCTGAGAAGAGCCTGCTGGAGCCGTCGCCAGAGGCCACGTGAAAGGGAGGCTTAGAGATTTCAGGGTTTTAGGGTTTAGGGGTTAGGGTTTTTAGGTTTTGGTGATTTAGGGTTTAGGGGGTTAGGGGGTTTTAGGTTTTGGGGATTTAGGGTTTAGGGCTTATGGTTTAGGACTCTAGGTTTGGGGGATTTAGGGTTTAGGGGTTTAAGGTTTTGGGATTTCGGTTTTAGGATATTTGGGGGCTTGAGGGCTTCGGGATTAGGGCAAGTCTCAGGGTTCAGGGTTTAGCCTTCAGGGTCTGGCTCAGGACAACTCCGCAATAAGTGCAGAAAGGCTTCTGTCATGCCCCAAAAAGCAAGAGCCCCAAATCCTATGCCCTAAGCCCGAAACTCCCACATCCCGAACCCTAAATCCTAAACCCTAAATCCTATATGGTAGTTTCCCAAAATAAGGGGACCCCAATATAGACCCCAAAATATTATTATCCTTAATATTGAAGGTACCCCTAATTTTGGGAAACGCCCATATTCCTAAACCCTAAACTCTAAACCCTAAACCCTAGACCCTAAACCCTAAATCCTAAACCCTAAACCCTAAACCCTAAATCCTAAATCCTCAACTCGGAGCCCCAACCTTGCAGTCGCTCCCATGCCCTGAAGCGTCACCACCAGGTTCATGATTTCATATGAGCTATTGTCTAAACTCCTTCAAGGGGGTTACATGGGGGATTATATAGGGGATTATATAGGGGACTACTATAGGGCATATTAAGGGGGTTACTAGGAGTTTAGACAATGGTTCATATCTAGAGCTGACCTGGAACTTAACAGGGTTTAGTGTAAGGTTTTAGGGGTTTACCTGAACCCCGAAGGTGTGTAGGGTAATGGCCTTCTTGGCTGTATATAAGGATGGTTGGCCATTGTTTTTTCACTAGCTAACCCGATCGGCAACAAGCGCCCCCATACTTGGCGTAGCATTTACACTAAACCCAAAACCCTAAATAGTAGTTTCCATGTTATTTTCCATTACCCCTATAAAGCCCCTAAATCCCCCCTATCGTACTAGGTTACCCCTGAAACCGGGCTTTTGGAGCTGCATTTGCTGATTCAAATTCTGTCTTACACAGCTGTCCACCTCAGACGCCCCTGATTACCAGACATGGAAGGAGCCTCCAAAAGTGTTGCTTCTTCCGGACCCTGAGCATTTATTTAGGGTTTAGGGTTCAGGGCTTAGGCGTTTAGGGTAATGTAGACCCGTGATCAATAAGCCCCCTCCTTTTAAGTGCATAAATATTAGGATCCCTAACCCTCAACCCTAAACCCTAAAAACTGATTCCTAATAAGGGGACCAGTTGTATTAATCATGGGTCTGGGTTATAGGGTAATCCCTGCGGACTCTTCCATGACCTTTAAGCGGAGCTTTCGTACGTAAGCTTCAAGCCCAGGGCTTACTGGGGTTTAGGGTTAGGGTTTAGGGTTCAACTTCTATCCCCTATAGATCCCTGAACCCTAAGCCCTAAACCGGTAATTTAGGTTTTAGGGTTTCCCTAAGTCCTAAACCTTAAGCCCACTCAACCGCCAGTGCCGCTAGTGTTTCGTAATGTGCCTACCTCATCTCTAAACCCTAATCTCACTGCAAAACCATTCATTTCTATCTGTTACCAATTGACTCTCCAAAGTGTAAACCCTAAGCCCTAGACCCTAAACCCTAGACTCCCAGGCTCTCTTGTCCCTATACATATGCCCCCGAAACCCTAATCGTGAACTCCCACATGTCCGCTACATCAGGGATTTCCAAATATGTCTTGAGGACTTCCTCATCGAGCTCTTCCCATGCAACCGGCCCAAGGCTAGGTACTTCCAATTGTTCAGCCATAGACATGCTTGCTGTCAACAGCTTCACGATTATGACCACCACCGGGCATCCTGCGGCTGTCCTCTCTCGGAAATGATACTCAGTGCCCTTAGCCTGCCTCATGCATGGGCCTGCAGAAAGACGCGATTGTCTTCACTCCGCTGTTCGTGGAGCATGCGCATGCGCACGGGACGAAGATCGTGCTGAACTGCCTGACAGCTGAAAATTTGAAGAGTGCATGCCCGGACAAGACAAAGCGCAAGAAGACAGATTCGTAATTTACCTAGTGGGGCTTCTGTTCTACCAAGTCTTCGTGCATTCCCAAGCTTGAGCAGCATCCTGACCTCCTCTTACAGGTGCTTAAATAGTTCTCAAATTAATTTTGGGTCTACGGTTTAAGGATACAATAGAGAATCAGATGGAAAAGGAAATGGAGCATGCCATGAAACTAGGGATTTACAGGTTTTCATGGGGGTCAATGCCAATGTGATGGTCCATTCCTTATGTAGCTATGGTAAACAAAATGGAGTTCAACACGGGCATCCGTAAGTATTTAGGCCGCTGTCCCTCACTGTGTTCCACATTTACGGAAAATTGGGCTCGCAACACCCCCAAAGCGACGTTTATCAGGGACATCTAGAAACCACCTAAACTGCACAAACAAGTTTTCATCCCTCAAAACCTTTAATTATACCCTATAAACCTCTAAAACCCCCAAAAGATCCTAAGCCCCGATTCCAAAACCCTAATCCTAAATGCGAGGCCTGCCGCCGCGTGTTCCTGGACTCCCCGATTCTCTGCCCACGCCGCTACAACGCCCTCTTCGGTCTGGAGGTGTAGGGTTTGAGGTGTAGGGTTTAGGGTTTAAGGTTTGGGGGTATGGGGTTTAGGGTTTGGGGGTTTGGGGTTTAGGGTTTAGGGTTTGGGGTTTGGGGTTTAGGGTTTGAGGTGTATAGGGGTTATATAGGGATAATGGGATCATCATAAGGATTCTAATATATAGGGCCTTAAAAGGAGGAGGGGGTTTATCAATGATGGGTCTATTAGGGTTTGAGGTGTAGGGTTTAGGTTTTGGGATATGGGGTTTGGGGTTTGGGGGTTTGGGGTTTAGGGTTTGGGATTTAGCGTTGACCACGACCTTCAAGTACCCTTACAAGGGATCTATGTTGGTCCTAGTTGAGGGTGCTTGGGCCCTCTAGAGAGTACCGCGGAGTCCAGGTACGCCTTACGGTTTGGGATTCAGGGGTTGGGTGCGGGGATTAGAGCCCTAAACCCTAAAGCCTACATCCTGAACCCTAGGTTTAGGGTTTAGGGTTTAGGGTTTGAGTTCAACTTGGGTGGAGCTCCTCTGGCAGAGGGTCCTCTTATGATTCGACTAACAGTATTGAGGCTGTCACCATACCTTCTACATGTGAAGCAACTCTGCTACTCTGAATGATATGCATACAAGTTAGGTCAATCCTTCTTACAGCACCAGCCCCTCAATGTGGAGTTCATAGGGCCCTGATGTACCTACAATAGTCCCTTGTGGTACCCATTACTGGGTGGGGGATTGACCCAGCATACAAGCTCAGATCACCCTCACATCTTACACTCACAACGTAGCAGAGTCTTGGCGTTTAACTTTAACGTGGAGCCCTCAACATACCTTGAAAGGTCTATCTACAGTCATGGGGCTTTACGTGTATGACTTGGGCGCATCCCTAAACCCTAATCCCTGAACCCTACTCCCTAAACCCTAATCCCTAAACCCTCCACCCCTAAACCCTAGACTCTAAACCGTTTGCATTGGTTCTGGTTCTCGTGAAGAAGGTCTCGATTTCTCTCAAACTCAAACCGCCCACGTAAACCCGCAACAACTACACTGTGCTCACTACGCATGAAGCTCTACCTAGACCCCGAGAGTATGCGAAACAATGGCCTTCATGGCTGCTATTATGGGTTTAGGGCTGTTAGTTTACATGCTTTTGGGGTTTAGGTAGACTCTAAACTCTGAACCGTAGACCCTAAACCTTAAACCCTAAACCCTAGACCCTAAACCTAAACCCTAGAGCCTAGACCCTAAACCCTAGACCTGCAAATCTTAAACCCTAGACCCCAATGCCTTACCTGGTGGCTTTCACCTGGGGGGATCCTGGGATCCTTCATTGAGGGTTTACTGGTCAGGGAACGCTCCTCCAACCAGGACCCTCCTTGTACCCTTTATTTGGGATATATGGTCCTCAATAGTGGTTACTTAGGCCCTAATAGAGGGGTCTAGGAATATACTATAATCCTCATTATAAGGTTTAGGGTGTAGGGCTTGATTTATTCAAATTAAGGTACCAAATTGGGTATATATAACAACAACCCAGTATATTATAATCCTTATGATAGGGATCCCCCGAAATGGGACACTAGGTTTGGGAAACCCTAAACCGTTATCCCTTGACCCTGTATATTCTCGTATAACCCATATATGACCTGTCCCAAAAGCCCAGTACTGCCGTAACCCCCCAAAACGGTTTCATCTTCTGAACAGACTGATGGCATGCCGACGGTGGTCCTCGATATGACCTATGGCCTGAGCGCATTTGGGACGGCATTGTTTAGGCTGCAAGGTCTATAGTCCCCCTTAAGTAGATAGGATATGGGGTATATGGGGATCTTCCTATAATATACCTAAAGCCATATTCTATCTACTTAAGGAATCTTAAGGGGACTATAGGGGTTTAGGGGCTCAGGGGTTAGGGATTATTGTCGTGTAGGGATTTGGAGTTTCGGGGTCTCTTTGCGGGTATCTGGATTCGTTAGAAGGTACTTGGAAAGTCTAGGCAGGAATTCAAGTTTAGGCATTGAGGTCTGGAGATCACCGGCCGGGAATATGAGTTTGTAGCCCTTATTAGGTTTTGGGATTATGGTTTTAGGTTTGGGGTTGTACGACGCTCAGTGTTCAGGTCGCTTCATTTCTGGGGTGAGTGACAGGGTCCTTTCAGGGTTTGGAAGCTTCTGTTAAAGGTATAATCCCTTTCCCCTCATGAGAATACCCCTGCCACTCCTAACAACAACTTCTCCCCCTACAAAAGATATACAACGGCATTATTGGGGTGGGTAGTACTAGGAGGTGGTTCTTATTGGAGGGTTTCGAATTGTTTTTTTGCGCAGAGTATTCAAGGTCTTGCAGTTTCGGGGTTAAGGTTCAGGATTCAGGGTTTGTACGCAAGCCTTGCTAAAAAGGCCCAAACCCTTCAGGTTTGAGTTGGTATATAGACTCGGTTTAGATGAGCTTCCAATGTCAACCCTAAACCCTAGCCTGAATCTTAAATCCCCAACCCTCAAGCCCAAAGCCCTCATAACAGACCCACAACCTCAAACGCCAGACCCTGAACTAAAACCAGAGATGATTGAGCAAACCCTGAAACCCTAGCGACACCCCGAACCTTACGAGTCTTATGCCGTGAAACTCCAGATGCTGAACCCCACAAGTACCTCCTATAGAGCCCAAATTCACACAACTTGGACCTGCCCAGATCCCTGGCTTAAGGGTTCTCAGGGGTCCTGGTAAACCCCAAAGGCTGAACTCCTCGACTGACGTAATCTGTAATCTTTTCTCCTTAAAGGGGGGTTCTATAGGGATTACCTAGACCTTCCTCCTACCCTCTATTAGGGCCTAAGTACGCACTATCAGGGACCATATATCCCCAATTAATGGTACAAGGAAGGTCCTGGTATATAGGGGACTGTTATAGGGCTCATTAAGGGGGATACTAAGAGTTTAGACTATAACCCCTATGATCCCCTGTATAATCCCAGTTTCCATTTCATGTTCCATGTTCTTTTCCATTTGATTCTCCATTATTAAGGGGATACTAGGACTTTAGAACCTAAACCTTAAACCCAGTTTCCATTTCATTTTCCATTTTCTTTTCCATTTGATTCTCCATTATTAAGGAGGATACTAGGAGTTCCTAAACCCTAAAC
>CAJNIZ010046302.1:0-28647 GCA_905231905.1 Symbiodinium pilosum | reverse complement strand
CTAAACGCCAAACCCTAAACCCTACCTGTGACCCCAATTACCTACAGTTTCATGGGTTATACCTACTAATTAGGGGGTTATTACTACTAAACTGTAGGTAATTGGGGTTACAGGTAAACCTTAAACCGAGACTCTCCGACTGCTCGACGACAGCCGCCCATTGCAACGGCCGTGTCAGACGGCAGTTTCGAGGTCATGGAGGTGGGGCTTTTTTTTTCGTCAGGGCTTAGAGTTTAGGGTTTGGGGTTTAGGGATTAGGGTTTAGGGTTAACCCCGATCACTCATAGTTTGGTAGGACTTACCCTCTAGTTAATACCTGCACCCCCGAAAGTATGTAAAATGATTTCCTTTTGGGCTGTTTTGAGGGGTTTAGGGCTATTATTTTACCTACTTAAACCCTAAACCCTAAATCCTAGACCCTAAGCCCTAAACCCTAATAGGTATGCCCCATAAAGCTGTAGGCAAATTCGGGTTTTCTTCCGGGCCAGGGATTTAGGAGTCGGCTCCGGGGCTCTGAGGGTTTAGGATTTAGGGTTTAGGATTGAGGGTTTAGGGATTAGGGTTTAGGGATTAGTGAGGGCCTGGGAGTTAGGATTAAGTACCGGGGTCCGGGGATTAGGATTTCAGGTTTCAGAGGGCTGAAAGATACTGGAGCTATCGCCATCAGGGTTTTGGTTTTAGTGTTTAGGGTTTAGTGTTTAGGATTTAAGGTCTAGGTTTTCATGTTTAGGGTTTAGGGTTTAGGGCAAATCCAGATTTGTGATGAAGACTGCCGCAGTGCAAGTTCGAGGCTCCCGAAGGGAGGATGAGGTTGTGTCAACTCCATGATTTGGTAGTTTCCATATTGGGGTTATATAGGGATAATGGAAAAGAAAGTGGAAACTATAGGGATTACATGGGGTTTAGGGTTTAGGGTGGGGATTATATAGGGTTTAGGGTTTAGGGTTTATTGGGGATATGGCGGGACCCTGCAAGTAGCATCAAATCTTGAACCTTTGTTATACTAAACGCAAAACCCAGAGCCCTAAGCTGATCCCGTCAAATCTGACTAAATCTTATTGAGCCCTACCTAAACCCTAGTTAAAAGTATGTAAGATAATAGCCCTAAACCTATAATAACAGCTCTAAAGGCCATGATTTTACATACTTTGTGGGACCAGGTAAGGCCCAAACCCAGGGGTCACAGATCGCAAGTGTGGCCTGGTAAGTCGGCAGCTCGTGTGACTCTTCCGCGTTGTTCATAGAGCAACTTGACATATTGCGCATACGAATTGGCAATGGTTTGGCGCACATTCAACTCCTAAATCCTAAGCCAGCAGTGCCAGGCAACTTTGAAAACATAAATCCTGTAGCAATTTGGGCAATAACCTCAATACATACCCCTATATAGTAGAAGTTTCCATCTTCCTTTCCATTATCCCTCTAAACCCTGAACCCTAAACCCTAAACCCTAAACCTACATACCAAAGTTCAGAAATTTGACAGCTGGTGTCATCTCGGCGAGCCCAGTCGAAACTGCACATGTTGGCAGTTTGGCTACCTCCTGGGCTTTGTTTTTTAGGGTTTAGGGTTTAGGGTTTAGGGTTTAGTGTATGGGTCGGTTTTCATGTAGTAGGGGAGTTTCTGCGCCTGTTGTACTCCGTTCCCACATGTTTCGCCTCAGCACCCTGAACCCTGAACCCTAACCTTGTGCCAGGCAGTGAGTAAGCCCAGTGCATCAGTGGCTTTGCATCTCATGCGACATTGTTTTTACGAATGCCCAAGTCCCAAACCCTATACAAATCTTGCCCATCTGCTGCGGTGGACACATTTGCACCACTTCGAGAATCCCCAAATCACTGATAAGTTGCCATGATATTGGATATATCATAGATAACAGGGTTTCCTCAGTATAGTAACTTAGTTGAAGTTCCATAACAGCTACCCAGTTGTGGAAGCCGTAGACCGTAAAACCGTCAAACCCTATCGCCTTTGGCAGGTCTTGGTGAAAGCGCGCGCGAATCTTAATCTGGCAGACGCTCGCTTCATTTGCAAGAGCTGGCGGTTTAGGGTTTAGGGTTTACGGTTTAGGGAGCCTTAACCCTGAACCCTGAAACCTAAACCGTGAACCCTAAAGCCCGAACTCTAAACCCTAAACCGGTTTAGGGCCCAGTAGGCCAGTAAGTTTGCCATATTAGGGGCCCATGGTGAGGACATTATGTAGATCATGATTCATTGGGTTGCTAAGGGCAGGGTTTAGGGTTTAGGGTTTAAGGATTTAGAGTTCATTTGGGGTTGAGGGTTTGGGTTTAGGGCTTTGTGTTTAGGTTCTATTTTTCTTGAACTTTGGTGTTCGGGTTAAGGTTGAGGGAATAACGGCTAAGGCCTAGTGGCTATGTATTACCATTTTTTTGCATTCCAAATAAAGCCACATATCTACAAGTGAATAACACACATTCTTCCTGGGTAGCTCTTCTTTTCATGCCTCCCAGAAGCTACTACACCCCAAACCCAAAGCCCTTGACCCTAAACCCGTGGGTCCCTCCTTACCAGGTCCTTGCGTGGGCTGTAAGCTTTAATAAGGTTGTAGGGGTGTGGTGGAATTCAGGCGCTTAGGTTTGGGTTTGAGGGTTTACGGTTTAGGGCGTAGGTTTCAGGGTTTCAGGACTGGGGTTAGTGCAGGGTTTCTGGTTTAGGTGCTTTAGGTTCCAGAACTTGAGAACTGCGGGTGTCATGGGCTTCAGGGTTTAGGGGTTGGGGGTCCCGGGTTGAGCCTTTAAAGCTTCAGGGTCTGGCGCTAAGGAGTTGGAAGTTGACTCCTCCAGGTTGTATGTTGCTTGTACGAGCTGTCGAGCTGTCACCTTTCACCAAGGTACAAATGGGGGTTTCCCAAAATTAGGGTTACCTGTTTAGGGGCCCCCATGATAAGGGTTCTAGTATATTGGGATGCACATTGGGCTTCCCCTATTTTGGGAAACTACCAAGTATGTCTGAACAGAAGGTCGGGTTCCTTGCTGGGAGATGATTAAGAGGTTCAATGGTATAGGCAAGAAAAACTTCCACCAACATTGACCTTGAGAAGGTAGGTGGATGTAGACGAGAAACGAGCACGAGAGCTCATTGCCAGAATGGCATGTCTTTTTAGCCGTCTGGAACAGTAGAAGACTACGCAACAGGAAGGGAACCCTAGTGCTCATTGTTCAGGAATCCAACACCGTAAATCCTAAACCCTAAACCCCAAATCCCAAACCCTAAACCCCAAACCCTAAACCCCAACCCCTAAACCCTAAACCCCAAACTCTAAACCCTAAGCCCGAAAAGCCAAAACCCCCCATACAGCCAACCTTACACTACTTAGACATGATGAGGACACTCGAGGACGCGCTGCTTTACACATGGCGGCTGTAGAGGACTGGGCTATATAGGCTCATATGAGCTATAGTCCAAACTCCTCGAAAGGGGATATATAGGGGGTTATGTAGGGAACTACTATAAGGGTTATTTAGGGGATACTAGGAGTGTAGACAATGGCTCATATAAGGGTAGTATGAGCCTAGGGAAGGGCTGGGGTTTAGAGTTCCCTAAGCCCTAAACCCTAAACCGTATAAGCCTACAAGGGCTAGGGTTTCGAGTGTAGGGGTTAGGGTCGAGGGTGGCATAAGGGCTATCGGAACTCTACAGGATAGGGTTATATAGGGTCATAAAGTGTAGGGATAGTACCCCAATAAGGAAGAATCACATGGAAAAGAGAATGTAAAATGAACTGGAAACTGGGGTTCAGGCGAAGGGCATAGAGTTTGGGGGTTTGGGGTGAAGGGTTTGGGATTCTTGGTTAAGGGTTTAGGATTTTTGAGTTGAAGTGTTTGGTTCGCAGGTTTACGGGTAAGGAAATGGTTTGAAGGTTGGGTCCATGCTACTTCAAGCGAGGGTCAGCTGCCTTCAATCGACCCTGAACCCGAAACCTTAAACCGCAAAGATCTTGCGGCCCATGAAACCTCAAAAGGTGAGTTGCAGCGACTGCTGGTTGGTGAATACTTGGATCTCCATGGGACTTAGCAACTGCTGATAACTGGCGTTACAAGCCTATGTATAATCGGGATAACCTATATAAGTCTAGTGAGAGGGATTAAAAAGTAGGGTTAGTTATGATGTAAGGCCCGCTAGGAGTACTTTCTATGTCCCACGAACCTCCAACTACAGGGCCTGCATGGGATTCCTTATTTCTGTGTGGGAGAAAAATTAAGGCCATGCGTTCTTAGGATAGCAAATGCAATAATCTCAGGATTGCTACTGTTGATGCCGGTCATCCTACATGGGTGATTGCCTGAATTATTGTGTGTTATTTTTGTGAAATATCATGAAGGCTTCAATGTTCCACCCCAACCCTACACCCTACACCCTAAACCCCTAAACTCGAGTCCTGTCTTCTGTCATCAGCTTTGCTCCTGCCATTCGTCATCAAATTCGGACAAGAATCTTTTGTTGCTGCCGTTGTTCCGCTTGGTGTGATTACCGTAATGCTTGTCCTCCCTACTGCTAAACGCACCGGCGGTCTGAGTCTTGCTATAGCTTGTTATGAACCTTGCAGTCGTTCTTGAAGTCTTCAGGCTGTGCTTTTCGTTTTTTTCTTATTGTTCACCCAAGCCCCTAGACCGCCTCAGCCTTTATTTTCCAGTATCGCAAAATAATCCCAGTATAAGCCTAATATAGCCCAATATACACGCTAAGCTTGCTATTCTTCTGTTTCCTTTCTCCTTGATGTGCAGATCTTCCCGGAAGCTGTTCGATGTCTGTTGGCCGGCAGAGCCGATGTTAACCAGGTGGCCAAGCGGTTGAAGATCAGGGCTCAGGGTTTAGGGCTTAGGGTTTAGTTTGGGTACTGCCCCCACCCAGTAACAGTCTATATTAGGGGTTCTATTAAGGGCTATATATAACCATATTTTAAATATCATCCAGCTGTTACTGAAGGGGGGCAGCACCCAAGGTTTAGCGTTCAGGGTTTAGGGTTCTGGGTTTAGGCTTCTGGGTTTAGGGCTCAGGGTTTAGGGTCTAGGGTTCAGGGTTTAGGGTTTAGAGTTCAAGCTTAGAGTTTGGGGTTAAGACTTTGGAGTTCAGTTATAGGGATGGCTATGGGATTCTTAACAAATGGAAGGTTTGCAGGAAACCCTATTATTTGGATCCGGAAACCCTATATAGTAGTAGTTTCCATTATCTTTTCCATTATCCCTATATAACCCCTAATAGAACCCCTATTCTTTGGGTCCTTGGACCCTCAAGGACAATGCACAGGATTGCCCAGAGACCATTATGAGAAGCTCCCGCTTTGGGGGTGGTAAAACTGGCATTACAGGTAAACCCCTAAACCCCTCAACCCCTAAACCCTAAACCCTAGCCCCTGAACACTAACCAACCTTGAGTTTAGGGTTTAGGATTAAGGGTGTAGGGTTCAGGAAAAAGGGTTTAGGGCTGGTTTGCATCAAATAAAACCCTAAACCCCAAACGGCCCTAAACCCTAAACCGATGTATGTAGCCATAGGGGTCAGACGGTCAGACCAGGGGTGCCTAGTACTTTAGGCCACTGTTCCAAGGGTAGTGCCCCCGAACCCTAAATCTTACATCTTGACTCCTAAGCCCTTAACCTTCAATCCTAAATCCTAAACCCTTGACCCTAATTTCTAAACCCAAAACCCTAATTCCTAAACCCTAAATCCAAAATCCCAAACCCTTAACCCTAAACCCTAAACCCTAAATCCTAAACCCTAAATCCTAAATCCTCGGCCTGAAAGGCTTGGACCATCCTTTTCACTGTATCCTGAATGTCTCACCCCTCCAATCCGTCTCGATCTTTTAAGAAGATGTTTAGATTCCGAAGACTTAGGATTTTGGGTTTAGGGTTAAGGGTTTAGGGTTAGAAATTGCTTAATCACCTAACGGAGCATCAGACAGTAAAGAACATGGACACTGAAAGGACAATGGGATTGTATAGTCGATAGTTGGGGGTCAGGGTTCAAAAAAGCTGGCTTGTCTTTGCGGGTATCCCGTAGCAGTTTGGGGTCTATATTGGGGTCCCCTACACAAGGAAACTGCCATATGCGGATAGGATCCCAGTTCTGTTTGAACAGTTTGCTGCTTTCGGGGCAGGGGCGTACCTCCTCGGTAATGGTATCCCGGTATTGTGCCCGAAGCCCTAAACCCTGAGCTAAACCCTAAGCTAAACCCTAAGCCCTAAACTCCAGACTGCAAACTCCAAACCCCATGCTGTGCACATGTCTACACCTAAGATCACAAATCTTTAAATCTCGGAGCCTCGGATTCAGGGGTTTAGTGTTTTGCAAGGGTTCAGAGCTTAGAATTTAGAGTTTCGGGCTTAGGGTTGTGCAATTTGTCCTAGCTTCACTTCAAACCTTGGACTCCTGAGTCCAACGCCCTCAGCCCTCAATCCGATCCTCAAACCTAAGCTTCAAAACCTCGAACCGAACGTCCTAAACCCTAATTAGAGGTACCTTCAAAGTCCCCACAGTAAGGATTATAGTATTTGGGGGTCTATATTGGGGTCCCTGTGATTTATTTTGGGAAATTACCAAATCCTAAACCGTAAGCCTTAAAACGTGCACTGCAGTCCGTTGCCACAGGCAGATTTTATGGGTATGACGCCCATGACAGTTGCACTCGGTGCAGACGGCTGCTGGGATAGATACTTGTGTGCTTAGAGGTTGCGGGTTTAGAGAAAACCAGCAGCTTAGAGTTCGGGGTTGGGTTCCGAGTTCAATGGGTAGGGTTAAAATGTGCGTGCCTCAAGCCCTTCATGCCCGTGCAATCGCCCCCTAAACCCTAAACCCTAAACCCAGACCCCTGATCATGTAGGGGTGAATAGTTACCAATATTATCCCCTATCCTTTTATAATCATTACGTAGCTCCTCAACACCTTCCTCTGTCTTTTTGCCCTTGCTTTAGTCATTATATGATCGTAAGAAGGAAGCAGAAATCTCCTGTAACCCCCCTCTATCCAGAGGGCTCGTAGGGTGCCATTGACCCCAAACGATTTTGAGAAAGATTGCAGAAGCAGGAATACGTTGAAGCACTTCTCCCAGATAATGCCTACATCATGGCACCTAAGCCCTAAACCTTAAACCCTTAAACCCCTGGACCTCTAAGCCCCGAAACCCCTCAATCCCTCAACCCCAGACCCCTAAACCCTAAACCCGAAACTAACTGCATGCACCCAGCCAGTCTAGCCTTTAGAGTTTAGGGTTTAGGGGTTCAGGGTATAGGGGCTTGGGGTAAACGGTTTAGGGTTTAGGGGACTTAGGTGTTTAGGGTTAAGGGGCTTAGGGTTTAGGGCTTTAAGCCTTAAGGCTCGGCTTGCAATTGAGGGAGCTTGTGCCCTGTCACCGAGGGCAATTCCAGCAGCGGCAGCTACAAGCTTCGCATTAATGGATGGCTTAAAGAATCGCTGCACCTGTCTGTTGTCATCCAGGCCATTCCAAGTCATTACCCCCAGAAGCCCTGAACCGTTGAGTCCTCACACACTTCCATCTGGTAGCGCCAATCACGAACCGACTAAAACGCTTCGCCCATCAAGTTCCAAGTCATCATACCCACCCAAACCCTACGTCGTCCCGATATCATCCCTATTTTAATAGTAGTTTCCATTTTCTTTTCCATTAGCCCTATACATCCCCTATATAATCCTCATATAATCCCCTATATAATCCCTATATAATCCCTATATAACCCCTATATAACCCCTATACAGCCCTTATATAATCCCCATATAATTCCCTACGTAATCCCAGGTGAAAACCAGATCTTGAGACTTTTGCTCAGCGCACGAGCAGACCCAGAAATCTCCGATTACCAGCAGGATCCAATAACGATTGGGTTTTTAAGATCTACTATAGGGATAATGGAGATTATACAGGGATTATTTGGGGGTTATATGGGGTTTTTAGGCATTATATAGGGATTATTTGGGGTTATATAGGGATAATGAAAAAGAAAATGGTAACTACTATATTATAACAGGGATTATAGAGGGACTATGTGGGGTTGTGTGGGCATGACTCTTTCGGGCTTACTTGAAGGGTTTAGGGTGCAGGGGTTTATGTAAGTAAGCCTATATATTCACGTGGGCTCGAATCTTCGTTGCAGCCAACCATCAAGCATGATTATTTTGCCTAAGAAGTAACGACCCATGAACCTCCGAGTAGGGTTGAGGGGTTTAGCGGTTTGGAGGTTTAGGGGTCAAGGGTCTAGGGGTTTAGGGATTTAGTGTTAAGGTATTTGACATATTTTATAAAGACACAAAAACCCAATCAGGAGTACAGCCTCGCATTTTGTCTTCATATTCCAAAAAGAAGTCAACAGCCCTAGACTCCGTTTAGGGTTTAGGGCAGGGTGTGTAGGCAGCAGTGGGTTTCAGGTTTCACCGTTCTCGGGTTTTGGGATTGGTATTCAGGGCAGTTGTCTTGGGTTATGTCCAGAGGTGAGGGTTGGTAGGACGACTGCGCAGCATATCAACCCGGGTTTTTGATAGAGTTTTTCAGATTGAGGATGCGATCTTCTAAGCCACCCCCAAAAATGTGACCCACATTAGCTTCGAGATCACAAATCGCACCCCCAACCCCAGAACCCTAAAGCCTAAAGCCTAAATCCTAAACCCCCATACAGATTCCAAAATATCATGATCCTTGTTACTGGGACTCCGAACAACGGACCCCCCAATTTTGGGAATCCCTACTCTCGAAATCCTAAACCCCTAAACGCTAACTTCTCGACCTTAAACCCTAATCCTAAACCTCAAATCCAAGCCCTAAGCCCAAACCTTAAATCCTAAACCCTAACTCCTAAACCCCAACCAATTCTGGGAAACCCCCCAAATCCGGCATTGTCAGGACACGGCCATGCACGTAGCTGCGCGCAAGGCCAACGTCGAAGCAGCTCTCCTGGCTCTTTTTTTCTTTTTAGAGTTTAGGGTTTGGGGTTTAAGCTGTAGCATTTAGGGGGCTTAACCCGCCCTCTAATGATGAACCTCCCCACCCCCAAAAAGAATTATTTCCCCATTCTATAATGATACTATTTTAAGGGTTATGGACTAGTTGGGGGAGGGGCCTCATTATTGACAGGAAGGGATAAGGCAAGGAGGGTTCGGAGTGAAATCCTCAAGCCTAAAGCCGAAAGCGTATGGAATGGCAGCACGGTAAGTTCCCTAGGTCCGGAACCCTTGAACCCAAAACGCTAGACTCTAAACCCTAAACCCCTAAATCATAGGCCATACAAAACGAAAGGCGCCATGGGTGGTTTCAGGGTATAGGATTTGAGAGGGATCGAGCCGCCGTTCTGCAACATGGAGTTGGGGATTTCAGATTTTGCTGTTGTGTTGATGGTGTTTTGGTGCCTGCTACTGTTGGGCCCCATTACCATATACCAGACCCAAGCGTTGAGGGTCTTGGGTTAAGCTGAGCTTCGTAAGAAGCATCCTTAGCTTTCAGTGCGAAATGAGACCTGAAACTCGTCGTTCAGCTTTGGTACCAGGCGCCTACTAGCGAATGATGGATGGGATCCTGACAGTACTCCGAATTCCCTGTACTAATACTGTATAATTATCTATGCCTTCCGAAACTACAACTAGAAGGTCCTAAACTCCAAACCCAATTCCTTAACCAGGGGCTCCAGGGAAGGTAGAGTACATGCGCCAGGGAGCTTCATGAGGTTTGCAAGAAGGGCTGTTGCAGGGCTCAAGGCTTCGCCAGGAGGAAAAAAAATCGGGGCTAAGAGGTTTTTAGGGGGTTTAAGGTTTAGGGTCAATGGTTCTAAACCCTAAACCCATTTAAGGTGTTAGGGTTCTCCTGAAAGCCCCAAGCCCTTCCAGAGAGTTAGAAAGGTTGGCCCTGTGAGGCCCCTGGATGGAGCCTGTAGGCCCCTGGAGGAACCTTATCAATTCAAGAGCCCCCAAAATTGAGGTTGTTTAGGGTTATATAGGGTTATATAGGGTTATACTGGGTTGTATAGGGTTATACAGTTAAAACTATCGCAGGCCGTCCTCAATCTTTGAGATAGACAAAAACGGCCCTGGAGGTTGCTGGGAGGTTTTGGGAAGCCTCGGAACGGGCGTGCAACATTGGAAGCATAGAGACATGTGGGATATAGGGGGCTTTAAGAGACATGGGCAGGTGGCGGGCGAAGGAAGAAAACAGGTAACAATGTCAAATGAAAAGGGAGGCAGGGAGGGTGGGGTGATACCGAGCACGTGGAATAAAAGAAGCCTTGCAAATCGTTTGGACTTGAGAGGCAGGATCCCAGGCCCTAAAACCTCAAACCTAAAACCTAAAGCCTAAAACCTAAATCCCAAAACCTAGGCGCTGCATCCTAAACCCCAGGCCTCAATACTATGCCAGGTGCAGCTCCTTCTTGCCAAGCGGGCGGACATCCATTGCAGGAGCCGCACCAAGAGCGAACGTGTTAAGGGTTTATGGTTTAGGATTTGGGGCAATTCGGGGTTTAGGGAGTCTAGGGGGCTGAGGGTTTAAGGTTCAGGTCCCAAATGCAGGGTTTAAAGTCCAGGGTTTACGGTTCAAGGGTGTAGGGCTTAGGGATTAGTTTTGAGTTCGGAGATTAGGGTGGAGTAATAAGAGGAGTTTTGATAACTAGAAAGTGTAGAGTGTAGGGCTAGCAGAGATGTAGGGTGGGCAGTGGAGACCCGGAACCCTTGACCCCCCACCCTGTAACAGTCATATACTAGGAATAAAATCCCCATTATCCCTGATAGTCACTATTACTGAGTGGGGGGTACACCTAGGCTTTATGCTTGGCAAAGGTTCCTGAAGTTGTGAGGTATGGGTGGCGGAATCCTTCGCTCTCAGGCGTATTGACGAGTTTAGGGTCTACGGTTCAGGGTTTAAGCAAAGGGTTTAGGGTTCAGGGTTTAAGGGTTTAGGGTTCAGGGTTTAAAGGGTTCAATGTTCAGGGTTTAGGCTTCTAGGCTCCTGGTTTAGTCTCCCAGCTGAGCTCTAAAGAGCTACGCGAGCATTTCTGAAACTTACTTTTTTGTTATTCTGAATGATGACCGCATACCCCAATCGCACTCCTAATATGTCCTTGAAGTCCCTGGGACAGCCAAGTTTCAAAAAAGACAACAACAACCTGGACGATGTAGTTTAGCCCGATTATAAGTAAGGTTATAGCCCTGTTACAAGTAGTTACTATGTCGAGCGAGGGTAGGCAAGCCCCAAATCCTAAAATCCTAAACCACAAACGTAAGCCAGAAACCCAAACCCTAAGCCTAAACCTTAACTTTTGGGCTTAAATCCTAAACCCTAAACCTAAACTTCAAATTTTAAACCCTAAACCTAAACTTTAAATTTTGGGCTTAAATCCTAAACCCTAAGCCGTAAACCCTCACAGGAACAAGCGGGGATTGAGACCGGTCGAGGCAAGTGTTTGTGTCGGTTTAAGGGGGAGGGCTTTGGACAGTAGAGTTAAGGGGTTTAGGGTTTATGCTTTAGGATTTAAGGTTTAGGAGTTAGGGTTTAGGATTTAGGGGTTAGGGTTTAAGGTTTAGGATTTAGGGTTTAGGATTTGGGTTTAGGGGCTTGGATTTTGAGGTTCAGGCTTGGAAAACGGGGTTTAACAGGGGTAGGTTTGCAAATGTTTTCCTTAGTCTCATTACTCCCTTCTAGTCTGTATATCATCCCTGCAAAGCCATTTGCGACAATGAGTCTCACAGGGCCCCCCAAACCTATTCTAGTGTGGGGTTCGTGTTTGGTGTTTTATGGTTTTGGGGATTTAGGGCTTTCAAAAGGGTTTTGGAACGTAGCGTAAGATTTTGGATTTTTAGGGTTTAGGCTTTGCGGTTTTTGGTTTTCAGGACTTTAGAACCCTAAGCCCTAAACCGTAGGTTTCCTGGGTGTTTGAATGATGTGGGGACTTAAGCGGTTGAGGGACAGGCGGAAAGGGGCCTGCGCTGAAACACTAAGCCCAAAAACACTCAAAACCCTAAACCCACAACCCCTAAAACCCTAAACCCTGAAATTATCAACCCCAGACTCCCTAGATCCTAAAACCTAAGTCGAAAAAAACCCAAACGCCCTAAACCCCTACAGGACCTTAGCTTTTTTACGTTTTGTATTGGCTCATGGCTTCTGGGGTGATTGGGTTGGTTGTTTCATTGGCAAGATCAAGAACAGGATTTTGTGTCCCAACTCCCTAAACCCTAAACCCTAAACGAGGACCCTGAGATTACCCTAGGACAGGACAATTATGGGGTGCTGCTTGCATAGGTCGGGGTGGCCCAACTCCCTTTATTGCCCAGTATAGGCTCCATAGAACCCCAGGATCCCTTTGATGTTGTCTTTGGCATTCCATTTGATGCTCCATTGCTTTCCAAACCCTAAGCCCTAAACCCTAAAGCCGCATATCCCTACATGCCCCTTTAAATCATTTTTTTTCAGGATTGGGGTTGCCGAAAATCACTGATGAAAGATGGGGGGGGAATTGCTTCGGAAGGTCCAGTGCTATTGTTTCTGGTTAAGATCTAGTATATAGAGTTTAGGGTTCAGGGCTCAAGATTAGGGGCACTTTGTGAAGCCAACTTTCTTGGGGTCGTTGAGTCGGAGCAAGCCCTGTGTCTTGTTGCCTGGGCCTTATTGCAGCATTACGCAAAGTCCAAGGGAAAATGGTTTATCTGCTGTCAAGGCACGGTGATGCAAATTCACAGGCAATTGCTGCAAGCGTGATGATGGACAGATCCCTTCACACATTCAGGAGTGATACTGGCAGGACAACGCATTATTGGCATGTAGCATTTCTTCTGTGCGTGTGCCTGAGTACACAGAGCGCATCATCATCTTGTGAGCGCATCGTTTCCTTACTACATGGGCTCGAAGATGGTGAGAGCCGGACTGCTGCTGCACGGATTGCTGACAGGCTTGGACTGAAAGTTTCTGGCTTCGAGGCTCTTGGAGGGGCAAGGGATGAGCTGCTCAACGACAGTGTAGTGGAAACAATCGGCTCCAACAAGAATCCCGTCATTCAGAACTTCGGGGTTTAGGGTCTAGGGTTTTGGGCTGAAGTTTTTTTAGGGCAAAGGACGAAGGAGCACTCCAAAAAATCGCGTCTTCGATGAGCTCAACACAATTCTGCTGTCCTGGAGGATGCCACATGGCATAGCCCTTTTCGCCGAAAGTGCTGGATCCCGCACATGTAATACAAACCAAATTTGATGTGTTTCGATCCCATTTTGGGAGTAATTAGTTGCTGTTTTCAATCTGCTACAACCTTAGACTACGCAAGCTGGAAAGTCAACTCCCAAACTCCAAACCCGTGCCTCTCCCAAGAGATATCCCCAAAAACCCTAATCATATTCCCAAAGCCTTAAATGCCGAACCCATACATACCTGTGTTAAGCATGCGAGGTGGCCGCAAAGGGTCGTGAGCCTTATGGTCCTCCTCCCTACTGGAAACTTGGCAGCGGTCCAGAGTTTGGCATTGGGGTTTAGGGTTTAGGGTTTAGGGTTGGCCCAAATCCTAGGGTTTAGGCTTTGGGTAAGCCCTTACCCCTACTTGCTAGGGGGTTTAGGGTTTAGGAAGAGGGGCTGCAAGTGTTGACGTTTAGAGCCTTGGGGGTTTGGGTTTGGGTTTTGGGTTGGAAAGGACTCGGGTATCAGGGTGTTTGAGTGAGGGGCTGAGGTTCAGAGACTGGTGGCTTGCCCTTTGGGGTGTAGGTTCTAGTTTTAGGGTGAAGGTGTTAGGGTTCAGCAGTTCCAAATTCAATGGTTTTGGGGGTTAAGGGTTTTGGGGTCCAGAGCTTAGGGTTTAGGGCACTTCCCAGCAAGGTGATTTGAGAGACCCATTGGCACGGTTCCCCATGCTGACAGGGATGTGCATGGGTTATCTGTCCATTCTGGGCAGTTCAATGTTGGATTCAAATGTACGTGCCCGCATAGTAAACAAGACTAGAAGTGCACCATGATAGCGTGTCGCACAGGCTTTATGGAATGGTGACGGACCTGCTTACAGGGCTTCAACTGGATGGTTTCTGAACTCATTCCAGTGAGGACCTCAGCATCAAGGGGCTGCAGCGTCAGCCACTTTACCACTGTTGGATGAAACGTTGGCACCCTCAAGTTCAGGGCTTCATTAGACCATGACAAACCTGCGCCCCTTAAACCCCAAAACCCTGAAGCCTAAAGGCAAAGGCACCAACACAAAGTGATATGAACCGCTGAGTCGAAGCACCCATCCAGAACGCTCGAGTTTTTGATTTGGGGTCTTGGAGTTTAAGGTTTAAGGTTTGAGTTTGAGGGTTCAGGGTTTAGGGGTTGCAGTTTAGGGCCTAGAGTGTGATTTGTGGGTGTTGTTACAACTCTACCTCTCCTACTCCAGCCCCTGGTACAAGAAACCCCTTAAATCCTAAACCCTACGCCCGAAGCCCTAAGCCCTAAGCGCTGGACCCTAAACCCTAAACCCCAAACACTAAGCAAGGGTTGCCTCAGCTTTCGGCCTCGTGCATTTCATGCACTAAGTGGCTACCCTCCCCCAAAACTAACATGGAACCGCATATGGTTGTTTTCTAAAATGAGGTATTCATTGGGAGGTCCCTATAATGAGGATTATAGTATTTTGGGGTCTATATGGGGATTCCCCTATGTTTGGAAACTGCGATATGAGCTACGAAGCCCAGGATAGGGGTTTAGGGTTTAAGGTTAGATGAGCTACGGATTAAAGTTAGGAGGACTTCTAGGCGGATGTTACGGTGGCTTTAGGGGGACCTTTAAGGAGTGTACTTTAGTCCAGGGCCCGTACAGTTGGCTTTTAAAA
The DNA here is from genome assembly GCA_905231905.1 of Symbiodinium pilosum. NCBI lineage: Eukaryota > Dinophyceae > Suessiales > Symbiodiniaceae > Symbiodinium > Symbiodinium pilosum. The sequence goes on along the minus strand of CAJNIZ010046302.1, from coordinate 13,850 downwards.
GGGCCCAGGAGTACATAGGGTCACATGGGGCTTGCAGTGGGATACTGATAGAGAATAACGGAAATCACTTTTTAGGATCTAGGGCTTATGGTTTCTCAAAGTGATATGGGTACCACTCTGGGAGCCCGTATTATCACAAGGATCATAGCTATTAGGGCTCTAGTCTTCAAAGGCTCTTTCTTTTGAGATTTGTTCGTCGCTCGGGGGGAGTAAGTTGACTTGCTCAACCCTAAACCTTACACGCTTAAACCGAGCTATCCAGTCAGTAATCAGGGGCCATCGCAGTTATGAGTTCCTTGATCAAGCCGCTTTTCCATTGTCGTTGTCCTAGGTCTCTTAAACGATTACTCCCCTAAACCATAAGCCCTAAACCCTATGCTGCCAAAGGAGTCCATTTCCGCCCAGGTTACAACAGCCTCCCCGGAACCATCCTTGTCTAGTGCCAAAATGTCCGTAGTACATTGTCCTCCTTAAGTAGATAGAATATGCGGTTTAGGGTTTAGGGTATACTCCTCCTTAAGTAAATAGAAGATGGGGTATATGGGGATCTTATTGCAATGTACCCAAAGCCATGTTCTATTTACTTAAGGGAGACCACACTCCCGTCCCGTTTAACATTCAACACTCTCCCGGCACCTAAAATTACATGCACCTCGGCAGGTTGCTGTCGGATTTAGGAGGGGCTTCAAAGTAGGGGGAGCAGATTAGTTGGCTGGGACACCTGCCAGTATAAGCTTTCAGGGAGCCAGCCGAGCCCAAAACCTCATGCAATTTGATTCCTTCTCCAGTTTTCTGCGTTTGAAATATGTGTCTGGAGTGTAGGGTTGTTTCACCCTAGCACCCAAAGTGTAATGACGCCCCCAACTAGGCCCCAGAGTTTCTTAACCCTGTAGCCCCCTTAAGTAGATAGAATATGGGGTATATGGGGATCTTATTATAGTATACCCAAAGCCTTATTATAGTATACCCAAGGCCTTATTATAACATACCCAAAGCCATATTCTATCTACTTAAGGGGGACTATAAACCCTAAACCCTAGGGGCCAACACATTGGGCCAACAGAAGACCACGAGCGGATCGTCCAGATTCTGAACGAGGCCAGATGGCTCAGGGTTTAGGGCTTTAGGGTTTAAGGTTTACTAGGAGCTTTATGTTAAGTCTAACCAACCCTAAAGCGGGTTTAGGGCTTAGGGTTCAGGGTCTAGGGTTTAGGGCCCTTAATTCAATGTCCAGTTTTATTTCTAAGCCGATTACAAGCCGGTTCTTACCCTGAGCATCTCCCAGTTCGACCCAAGATCCGACCCGTCATATCTGCCCGAAGTCCCCTACTATGTTCTACTTCAGGGCTTGGGGTTATAATTGCAAGTTAGTATTGGGTTAGAGTTACGCTGAACCTCCAAGTATGGGCCTTGGATGTCCTGCTGTTTACAGTATTCCTGACCCTCTAGACCAGAGTTCTCAAGCTTTGGGCAAGTAGGGTCATAGAGGATGTCATCCATCAGGCGAGGAGGGCTGAAGGGTCTAGCGCTTAGGGTTTAAGGCTTAGGGTTTTCCGTTTAGGGTTTAGGGTTTAGGCCTTAGAGTTTGGGGTTGAGGTTTAAGGTTCCAGGGTTGCAAGTTTGGCTGTTCGGGTGGAGTTGAGGCTTCGGGTTTTGGGGTTTGTGGTCAGGGTTCTGCTACCTTCAGCCTGTGTTTCAGCTGTTGTAGGTCTTGGTGCCTAGCAATGAGGTGGGCTAAAGCAATCCGATGCCGAGACGGTTCTTGGAGAGAAACCACGGTTTCAGGTTCAGGCAGCTTTGGGCAAGAGACTTTGCGACCTCAAGCCCAAAAAGCTCAATATCCCACATGGGGCTTTCCAACAAAAATCCGGGCGCCCTTGTACAGTCCCGAAAACTATGAACCTTATTGTCGGAACTCCGGGACCCTTAACCAATTCTACATCCTCATATATTCCGCATTATGTAACCCATACATATCCCTAGCTTAAACCCTAAACCCTATGAGCCCCTATATACCGTGAACCCCGAACCCTAAACCAGAAACCTTAAACCCTAAACCCTGAACACTACCCTTGAAGTGACCCCTAATAAATCCATCGCATGAACCCTAGCAGGCCATGGATGGACCCAGGAATCGACGGTGGCAGTCAACAGAGCTTGAATAGTGTTTAGGGTTTGCGGTTTAGGGGTTTAGAGTTTAGGCCTTCGGGGAGTGGGGTTTGGAGTTTATTGGGGTTTATGGGTCTAGGGGAGTAGGGCTTAGGGGTTGGGGTTGAGGGGGTTAGGGGTTGGGGGTTGAGGGGTTGAGGGGGTTAGGGGTTGGGGGCTTTAGGGGTTAATGTTCGACAGAATAAAATCGGAACAGGCTGGCCATGATCCTTTTCGGGGTTTTAGGGATTGGAGTTCGGAACCCTAAGCTGCAAACTCTATACCCTATACCCTAAACCCTCTAACCCATAGAGCCTAGAGTCTGAGGTTTCGGGTTGGGGTTAGGTTCTGAAAGCAAAGCATTCTGGAAGCCTTGGCCGCAACCTTCATAATCTGTTTGTAATCCCCATCTGAGCCATCGTCTAAACTCCTTCAAGGGGGTTATTTATGGAATTACATGGAGATTATTACAGGGCTTATTAAGGGGGATACCAGGAGTTTAGACTATAGCTTTAGCTCATATATCCTTTGAGGTACCGTTACTTCGAGAACCTGCACGTTGTTCGTGGGTTTAGTTAGGTATGGGTCGTCAAATTTTCCGTGCCGCAACTCCATACAATCCTCCTTAATCAGCCAAATCAAATGCCTGTGGGGCCTTTAAATTTGGGCGGGTTGTGTGCCCTTGCGATTTCGTACTTGATGTGAGTGCCTGAGGGTGGAAGAGGCTACCTCAGGGTACCCGAAGCCCCGACAGCTTGCTACTTAGCCCTAAACCCTAAACCTTTAGGGTCCTGCACTGTTGTAGCCAGGCTGCCTGGGGTGGCAGAAGGATTTTACATATCAAGCCTTCATCCTGAATCTTTAAACCCTTAAACCCTTAAACCCCCAAACCCTAAACCTGAATCCTTAAACTTGAGGGGCTGTACTTGCTAACCTCAGCCAGTTTTGGAAACTATAACAAGGGGTTTTGGTTACACAACCCCCCCAACGTAAAGGCCCTACGACTACAATATGGTTCTAGCGGGGTTCATCAAAGTTGGGGCTCCGCAAAATCCTCACATCAAACCACGTTCTGCAAACCGCTAAGCGAGGCATTTGAGGACGCAATACCCCAAGCCCTGAACCCTAAACCCTAAACCTTAAACCCTAGATGGACTTCCATTTTCTTTCAGAGCTGCCTCGCGAACGGAGGGCAGCGCTGCACAGCAACTTTTTGCCCCTTTCAAGTGCAGCCTTTTTTTTCAGAATTTCACTTGATCACTAAAATCCTTCAACCCCAACACCTTCTACCCCAGGCCGTCTACCTTATACCCGAAATGCCGTAAACTAACGTGCGACCTTAGTGCTTAGGCCCTAAAGGTACACCCACAAAACGCCACAAAGATACCAAACAGCTTCATCGGCCTCGGGAGAAATATAAGGATTGGAAGGCATGAGACACGATATACATACTTTGAATGAGTTCTCTGGCAATCAGAAGGAGAATGACTACATGGTTTACGGTTTAGGGTTTAGGGTTTAGGTTGAGGTTATACTAGGGATCATATAGTGGTCGTATATCGATGCATGTTTAGAGAATATGATGGATTAAGAGATGATATAGGGTTGATAGGGGATTTTATAGAGGACTATAGGGTCCCCCTTTGGAAGTCCAGCCCAGGTCTTCCGCTTCAGCCGCTGCTCCTTCGAAGCGGTTCCGTTGGCGCTGAGGAGAAAAAGTGTCGGCTTGAGTTCAGGTTTCAGGGGCCATGCATGCTGTAGCATCAGGTGAACACCACTGCTAACTACTGCTAATACTATTGACGATAGGGGCTATAGTATCTGAAAGCAGATGGTTCTTTATGCGGTTGTCCTAACCACTCCCCCATAGACAGACCCCCCAAGGTTTCTCTTTGATCAGCCTTCATACACATAAACAGGCCTGACTATGGATCAGGATAGTTAAATTATGGGGGCAGTTGCGCAACTAATGCCCTCAACCACCGAACGCAAGCCTTAGGAGTTACAGTCGTTACAACTGCGTACCCTAATTATAGCCCAGTAGGACCTTCAGGTAAAAGCCCCAAACCCTATCCCTGCGCTCTAAACACACAAACCCCGTTGCTAGCCCTAAACCTTAAACCTTAAACCCTAAACCCCATCCCCAAACCCAAAAACCCAAAACCTAAACCGCAAACCCTAAACCCTAAACCCTAAATCCCTAAACCCTAAACCCTAAACCCCTAAACCCTAAACCCTAAATCCCCAAACCCTAAAGCCCTAAATCCTAAGCCCCAACCCTCAAACCGCCGCTGCCTCCAAGGTGAGGGCGCACCATGCCGGCTTCAGCAGGGAAAGAGCAGGACTTCAGGTTTTAGGGGGTTTAGGGTTTAGAGTTTAGGGTTTAGGGTTTAGGGTTTAGAGTTTAGAGTTGAGGGTTCAGGGCTTAGGGTTTAGGGTTTAGGGTTTAGAGTTTAGAGTTCAGGGTTTAGGGTTTGGGGCTTGGGGTTTAAGCTTTAGGGAGTCTAGGGTCTAGAGTTTAGGGCTTGGGGTTAAGAGTTTTGAATTTAGGTTTTAGTGTTTAGGGCTTGGGGCGCAATGATTAGGAACAAAAATACAAGCAGAAGCTTCTTGAAACCCTAAACCTAAGCCCTAAGCTCTCTGGGGGTTGGTGATCGGGGCTTAGTCGGATACCACGCTTCTGTTCTTTCTGGGCTTCTTTTTTTTTGGGGAGAGGGGCTGGGTGGGGGGTGTTTTCTTGAGGGTCTAGTGCTTAGGGTAGGGTGTGGGGGTTTAGGTTTTGGATTTTAGGGTGTGAGGTTAGGGGGTGTGGAGCTGTTAGGCTTAGGGTTTAGGAGGCTAGATGAATGGAATAGTGATAGTCTAAATTCCTAGTATCCCCCTTAATAACCCCCAATATAGTCCCCTATATAATCCCCTATATAACTCCCTTTAAGGAGTTTAGACTATAGCTCAAATGGACAAGACAATAGAGGATGGTAGTGGGATTGGGATTATAAAGTGGTTTAGGTGTTTTACGTAGAAGCCTATCTTTTGTCTAGCTAAGCTTAATCGGCCCCCGAAATCGAGTTCTAATTATGAAGTTCCTACGTTAAGCTTAAGGGCTTGGGGCGTGTAGCGTGGGGCTTGCTGTTTATGGCATCTTGACGCTTTGGTTTCGGGGGCTTTGGTGGTTCAGGTTTTAGGGTTTAGGGTGTAGGTAAGAGGGGTTGGGGCTCCCACCACCAGATATTGAATATGATCACGTTATGAGTTGGGCAGCTATACGGAATGTCTCCTGGACGAAATATGCCTGAAGGTTCATGGGATTAAGTCGTGACTTCTAACTGGGCTCAGAGTAACCATGGTTTTTTAATACCACTAACTGGACTTATGCAAGCGCTAAGTCCCATGAGCCTCCATGAGTAAACTTTCAGACGCCCTAAACCCTAAACCCTAAACCCTAAACCCTATGCAGGATGGCCTTGAAGTACAGCACCAGTTCCACTTCCGATATGACCGGAGGCTGGCGGGCATTTGGCTTCGAGGGCTGGTCGGGTTTGGGGCTATGGTCCCCCCTTACGTACGTAGATGGAATATGGGGTATATGGGGATCTTATTATAATATACCCAAAGCCATAGTCTATCTACTTAAGGATGACTACAGGGTGTCGGGTTCAGAGTTCAGTAGCAACCCTAAGCCCTGAATCCTAAACCGAGAAGGGGAAGTGATGTAACTCCAGGTAGAGCTCATGACTGGCCCTTTTGACCAAGTAGAAGCCTAAACCCCAATCCATGCGAGAGCCTGCGGATCAGAAACCCACCGCTGCTCTGAAATTGGGGCGTGGGTCATTGTTTCTCCAGGGCTACGGCTTTAGGTCCAGAGCTTTCGATGTAGGGTTCAGGGATTTTTGGGTTGGGATTTCGGAGCTGGGGCCTGGGAAAGAGACGGCTGTCCATGTTCGGGCGCAGGGCGGGTGACCAGGAAGAATATGCCTAAGCCCTGAACCCTATACCCTATAGTAGTTTCCATTTCCTTTTCCATTGTCCCTATATAACCCCCATATCCCCTTATATACCCCTACATTGAACCTTCTAATCTTCGAGGTTCGGGCCGTCCAGCTTGGGGGAAGATTTGTCAAGCTCAGGATCTAAACCTCGCAAGTATCAGGGCTTGTCCCTAGACCCCAAACCCTAACCCCCATCCCCTAAGCCCGAAGCTCTAAACCCCCAACCCTAAGCCCTTAACCGGATGGAGGCAAGTTCTCGCTTCAACAAGCCTTAGCAAGGCTGATGAATCCAGCATGTTTAGTAATTGGCAAGAGCTGTCCGTAATCACAACCCCCCAAAAGAGAACCCTACTTTAATTTTATGATACTTATGGGGCCTAGTTTGGGTGGAGGTTACCAAAATCCTCTTATCACATCCGTGCCGTGGTTTCCTAGACACTCAAGAAGCCTTCATGGGATGTTTCTCTTTGCGCAGCCTTCTCTAAGCCCTAAACCCTAAACCCCAAACCCCAAACCCTAAACCCTAAACCCCAAACCCTAAACCCCAAACCCTACGAGCCGGAGGTTGTCGTGCTTCTCCAATGCAGTTTCCTGCATCACCTTCACGATGGATGGACAGCTTGCTGGCTGAAGTTGTGCAGGGGTTAGGGTTTAGGGTTTACGGTTTAGGGTTATATGGGGATTATATGGGGATTATATAGGGGTTATATAGGGATTATATCGGGATTATATAGGGGTTGTATATGGATAATGGAAAAGAAAATGGAAACTACTACATTATATAGGGCTTATATAGATTATAGGGTATATTTAGGGGTTATATAGGGATAATGGAAAAGAAAATGGAAACTACCAAAAGTATAGTAGGGAACATCGTGGTTGAATGACAGACGGTTTGAGGGTGTAGGGTTGAGGTTTTAAAGTTTAGGGTTTAGGCTTCAGATTTTGGGGTTTGGGGTTTAGTGGTCATAAGGGGGGTTGTGCGGAGATGTGAGGGCTTGTAGTCAGAATTACTAAGTAGTTCGCTCATGCCTGGGCTATGTAAGTAGACTCTGAACTCAAAAATCCTCAGCGCTAAGTCAGGTAGACCAAAAGGTTGTGACCCTATAAACCCTAAACCCCCCAAACCCTGGGGATTTCAGAATTGAAGGAATCGGGCCTTTAGGGGTTTAGGATTTTGGGTAAAGGGTTTAGGGGTTGTGGCTTGGAAAATTTACCAGCACTCAAAACGAACATGGAACCTGAAGAAGGGTGCTTTGTAGACTACCGTCCTTGAAAAGGTTTTCTATGGGCTATAGTATAAACTCCTAGTATCCCCCTTAATAGCCCCTATAGTAGTCCTCTATAGAATCCCCTATGTAACCCCCTTTAAGTGGTTTAGACTATAATTAACTCCTATGGGGTTTGGTGATTTTAGGTTTTCGTCCTTGTTGAAGGATTTTGGGTCATGGACTACACAGGTCCGACAGGTCCTCCATGCCAGTGCTACTGGAAGAGGTCTTTCCTGCATTGTCGGGTAAGAAATCTTGTGGTAATGTTTGTTTCCATTGTTTTTCGGAAGCGGGAAGCTATTCATGAATCGTTTCCGGGCTTTAAAGTACTACTGTACCTAGCTGAGGACAGTCCCGGAATCTTTCAGAGTGAGCCCACAGAAAAAACACAAGAAGCGCACAAGGTTTTAAATTACATGTGCCGAACCAGTTCGGGCAATTCCCAAAGGTCTTCGCTATGATCTGAAGCAAATGTAGTTCTAGGAAGCCCTAAATAAACCCTACTCCTAACGCTAATGGAGCAGCTCATCACTGGCTTATAGCCCACTGTCCGGTAGAGCTACTGTTGCAGATTGCACGAGCGTGGCGGATGTAGTGGTCCGTTCTGAGAGGGGTGAGCTCTCCTTCTTTAGGTTTGGGGTCTAGGGTTGGGTTTAGGGTAGGGTTCAGGGTTTTTGGGGGTTCTACATGAGTAGCCTTACTTCTGAATGTCACGGTCACTTGGCTCCTAAGTAGTTGAGTCTTTGGCACGGCAATGGTTCATCGATTGAAGACCCCACGCATCGCTACATTTCACCGAGGTATCTCCACATTACCCCCCAAACCCCAAAGCCCAAACCCCAAACCCTAAAACCTCCCCCTTGCCCAGTAAGGTTCCTCGAGGTTCAAGGCGAGAGAGCCGGGACACCCAATTTCCGGGCCCTAAGCTTTCATCCTCAAATCTTAAATCTTTCATCGTAACTTCCAACCTCAGCCATAAGCCAGAATTCCGACATGATGAATCCGAGTCCCGACGCCCCAATCTGCAAACCCTAGAATCCTAAACCCCAAGTCCAAAAGCCCTAAACCTCAAATCCTAAACCCCAAGCCCAAGACCCCAAACCCCAAGTCCTAAACCCTAAACTCCAAAACCCTAAGCCCCAAGTCCTAAATGCTGAGCCCCAAAACCTGAAATCCCAAGTCCGCAGCCGCAAGCCATCGTAAGCCCAAAACTTAAACCTAAGACCCAAAACCTGAAATCCCAAGTCCGAAACCGTAAGCCCAAAACCCTAGACCCCAAGTCCTTAAACCTAAGGCCTGAATCCTAAACCCCAAGCCCTAGGATCCCCAAATCCTAAACCCAAAGTTCTGCCTAGACTCAAGCCCAAAAGTCTAAACCCTAAACTCTAGGAGCCCTAAACCCTAAGCCGCTAGGTATCTAGTCTCCGGTACCGGCTCGGGGGACATCAAGGCTCCAGCATTTTTTGCAAGGGGCTGCTCGCCGGTCCGCTTGGGGAGTTAAGGTTCTAGGATGTAGGGTTGGGATGTAGGATTTGGGGTGTAGTGTTTGGGATTTGGGATTCAGGGCTTCGGAATTGGGACTTAGGATTTAGGATTTGCGGTATGGGATTTAGGGTTTTTGGTTTTGGGATTTAGGGTTTGAGGTTTGGCATTGGGACTTAGGATGTAAGGTCTAGGGTTTGATTTAGGTGTTGAGGTTTAGGGTTTAGGGTTTAGGGTTTATTTAGGGTTTGTTCTATGATGAAGCTGCTCCTACGTTTTTGCGGCATTCTGGCCATACTATTCTGCATATGACCAGGGTTGTGACCACACGACTCTGACTGCATATCCATGTCGTTGGCTTGTTTGGGCTCAGGTTTAAAGACATGATGCTCTAAACATTAAATCCTTTAGGTGGAGCCCCCACCCAGTAATAATGGCATGATGGGGATATAAAACCTATGAGGGCCCTAATTTAACCACCAGTATCCAACATAGTCACTACTACCGGGTGGGGGCCCACCTAATACATCCGTACGATGGCTATGACCATCATGCCTATCGGCTTGCATGATATGGAGGGTTCTCAAAATCTGGGGGTCGTTTTCGGGGTCCCTAGAATATAAGGATCATAGTATAGTGGGGTCCCCCGTTTTCCGCAAAGCTGCCATGTGAATATGTGATGGTTTATATGGTCTGTTTCACTCGCCTCTGCTAGCGCGGTCATGACGTACTCCTTTCGTTGACATGATGTTATCAGCTTAAGCTATTGATGTCATCGATTTTACGAATTCTGGATATGACGACCGCTGCACGCGTCGTCACTGGTGCTTCCCTTTTTTTGACTGCGGACGCCGTTTCTATACCGAAGCCATATGCCTCCACTCACCCAGCTCACATGCTTGCATTATCAATGCCATTTGCAAAGGCTTGGGGTCAGCAGTGTGGACTCCAAAACTGCAAACCTTCAACCCCCAAAACTTAAGAACCCTAAACCCTAAACCTTAAACCCTAAACCCTTAACCCTAAACCTTAAACCCTATACCCTAAAGCCCACGTCCTGAAACCTTGATCCCCACAAGTCGAACCAGGCATAAAGCTTCCATATGCCTGTTCCCTTGTGCTTGCTGACACTTCAAGTGGAAGGTAGTCGATCCCTGAACCCTAAACCCCTGAAACCTCAACCCTCAATAGTAGTTTCCATTTTTCCATTATCCTTATATAAGCCCCCATAATAAATCTCTTTAGAGGGCCCGACCAAAGGTTGCTAGATTCTTTAACCTGCCACATCCCCCAAAGGGCTACTCTGTATACCTACACCGAAAACCCCTCAACCGGAAATTCGGTCATAGAGGGGAATGTATAGGGTTTAGGGTTTAGGGTCTAAACTCCTAAGGGGATTATAAGGGGAATATACTAAAGGGTTTAGGGTCTAAACTCCTAAAAGGGGGTTATAAGGGGGGATTATATAGGGGAGTATTGTAGGGCTTTCTGAGGGGAATACTAGGAGTTTTGACTATAGCTCGTTGCTACATCCGCGACCGTACCCAACATATCCCCCCTAAAACCTATAGAAAACATGTGGAGCAAAAGGGTTGGCACGTGCGAGCCCGTCGCGCTGAGCCCTGCTCCTCAGACCCCGGTTTACGGTTTAGGGTTTAGGGTAATCCTGAACCCCAAGCCTTAAACATCCTAAACCCTACGCCTGCGCATGTTCCATGTGAAGCAGGCGCTATCCCTTCAGAGCGGATTTCTTCTGGCCTAAGTCCTAATCCCTAGTTGAGACCTAACCCTAATCCCTAAACCCCCGATCCCTAGCCCTTGCCACATCCCTACACCCTAAATCCTGAGCCTTCAACCCTAAATCCTTAATCCTAAACCTGGAAATCTGAACCCCTAATCCACTAAACTCCTAAATGATCACCCTAAAGTTTAAGCCCTAATCTTAAGTTTAAAGCCCTAACCCCCCCACTCCCTCAACCCTAAAGCCTAAACCCTACATCCCAAACCCCCAATTCCGCAAATCCCCAATTCCGCCTGAACCCCTAGAAAAGAAGCCAAACTCTCAAACCCTTAAGTCTTAACCTTGAGGCATATCTTAATCCCCTAAACACCAAACTCTAAACCCGTAAACCCTAAACCCCAAACCCCTGAACCCCTAAACCCCCAAACCCTAAATCCTACACCCTAAACCCTAAACCGCCTAAACCCTACACCTCTAAATCCTAAACCCTTAATTATTGCTATTATTACTAGTAGTACTATTAGTATTACCCCTAAACCCCTAAACCCCTAAACCCGTAAATTCCTTGAAAAGTTGCCCTTGGAGGTCTGGGACAGCAACACCTGGGCTGAGGCTGCGAAGCTCCGCGGCGGCCGTCGGGCCGAGCCGAAGGTGGGTTTAGGAGTTTAGGGGTTTAGGGGTTTAGGATTTAGGGGTTAGGGTTTAGGGGTTTAGGATTTAAGGTTTAGGGTTTAGGGGCTTGGGGTTTAGAGTTGAAGGTTTTAGGGTTTGAGATTTTAGGGGGTTAGGCTTCAGTTTAGGGCGGTTGTTATCAACTGTTAGTATTGTTGTTCTTGTTATCATCATAACCAGTACTATTACTTTGCTGTATCTTCATTGTGATTCTCATGTTTTCCGCATACTGTTATCATTAGTATCCATCTGTTGTTTTCATTATCTTGTTTATATCTGAAGTATGTTCATGTCATGCTGTCACGCTTCTTATTTGGATCTTTCTATCCTGACCAGGTGGTAGGGTTTCCGGATTACGGAATACGGAATACGCGGGTTTATGGCTTAGAGCTTAGCGCGTAGGCACTTTCAATTATTGTTGCTACCTGTTATTTCTGATTATGTGCATCTCCCTCTCCCTCTCCCTCTGGCCGTCTTGTGACGACCATTTGTTGTTATTGCTGTTGTTATTTGATCCTTTCATCACTTTAGTTGCTTTCTGGGCTTAGTTAATCAATTGGTACACCTGTATACATACATATATATACTGTATGGATGCATGCACGTCATCATAAAGTCAACAGAGTTACCTGAGGCCGTTCGTAAGGAAGGAGGAAATGCATCCTCTTCAAATTCCAACCCTAAACCCTAAACCCTAAAACCCTAAACCCTAAACCCTAAACCCTAAGCATCATAAGCTCCGGAGTTATAGCTTTCCTGTAGTCCTCCCCTTATTGGTGGTTGCATTTCCTCAGTTCTGGAAGAACTTTTGCTCAGTGCAGAAAGCCGCGAGGAAGAAATGTCAATTGTTCCTCCCTGCAGAAGACACCTAGACCCTTCACCTTTGAATCCTAAACCCTACCTTTAGCAGGAAACATCTTCCTCAGAGTTCGAATTCCACAGTCTGAGAAACAGGGATTTGAAGGTTCTTCGCCGTCATCTATGATAATTGAGACTTGGTTGCCCTTGACCTACTAGATCCTAAGCCCCAACCCTCAACTCTGGCCCACCCCAAACACAATTCACGATTCAGCCGCTGGATGCAGGAAGTGGCCATCAGCCCCTCACAGAGGTGGGTCGTTGTGTGCTACAGTTGCTTGGATGCATCAGAGGATGCGGCTATAGATTACAAGAAGTGTCCCTCAAGCAACAATATGCTGTGCGTGGCTTGGATGTTAAGGGAGCAAGACCCACTTCTGTACCCACCCCCAACCTTAGACCCTTAACAAGTAAAGGGGGGTCCCCATCTTCTCCGTAGGGATGTCGACTCAGACTTCCATCCGAAGCCCTAAAGCCCTACACCTTATAGTGCCCCTTAAGTAGATAGAATATGGCCATATGGCTTAGGGTATTTCATAATAAGATTCCCATATACCCCATATTCTAACTACTTAAGAGGACTATAACCCCCAGTCCGAAGCCCTAAGTCGTAGGCATGAAGCCCAGAGCCCAGAACCTGCTGCTGGAATTTGAATCCCTAACGTAGAAGCGTAAATAGCTATCGATAATTTGGTCCGGAAGCCATTGTATACATATAACTCTGAGGTCTATTTGAGATACCCTATACTATAGTTACACAGTATAACTATAGTATAGGGTATCTCAAGTAGACCTCAGAGCTATGTTATAGGTCATTATGCAGGCCTCTACGTTAATGTAAGAGCCTTGGCGCTGGTATTTCACTGGTAGTTTGCGACAAGCACCCGTACAGAATCTTAATTGGGACCACGTAAGCCACAACCAAGGGCCTAGTAAACAAAAATCGTCTAAACTTGAAATACCAGCCTAAATCAAAAACCTTATAGCCTGCAGAGCACGCCAGCGGCTAGTTCTCGCCTGCATATTTTGGGTTTAGCCAGCTGGGATATGCGGGAAAAGAGGCGCCTAAAAAAGTTATAGGCTGGGGGCATCGGCTGTGGAACTCTGCGTCCGAAACCTTACGTGGAGGTTCAGACTAACCATTTAATTAGGGCAAAGGGCTTAGGTTCGGGATAAATGAAACCTACTCGTACCTGTTGCGATAACCCACTTACAAGCCTTCTAAGTATGCTGAAAGGGTTACATTGGGTTCTAACGACAGATATCATGGGGTTTTAGCTCCCCTGGCCCCTGAACCTACAGTTATGGTTTCCTACGCATCAGGGGATGTCATTTCAAAGGAACCCAGACCCTAAACCGTAAACCCCAAACCCTAAAAGGGACCATAAATCTGGCAACCTACCCTAAACCCTAAACTCAAAACCGTTAAGCCCGGCATAAACGGAAATTGTATAGGCCCTATACAGTGTTCATATACTCCCCCCCCCTAATTTCAACCCACCCGCACCCCTAATACTACACCACAAAAGCGAACCCCAAACTCTAAACCCTAAACCCTAATCCCCAAACCCTAAACACTAATCCCTAGTCCCTAAACCCTAAACCCTAATCCCTAATCCCTACACCCTAATAGGCTCGATGCTGCACATCTTCCAGTGTGGAGCCCCTTGGCAGCTCGTGCACTCGCGC
>CAJNIZ010046301.1:22412-40843 GCA_905231905.1 Symbiodinium pilosum | reverse complement strand
AGACAAAAATAAACCTGTACCCCCTAAATCGTCTCCCATATTGTGTAGTTAGTGAATGGGAAATCCAACGCTGGGTGGTCTCAGATGTGGCTGGCCAACGGAGGTGTGGAAAACCAGCTTGTCCAGATCTACCTAATTACAACTGGTTGCGTAGCACCCCCACCCAATAACAGTCACATAACAAATTTCAGTATACGGCCCATAATCGTTTCCCTATCAAAGACAGTTAATGGGCGGGGCCCAGCCAGTACCCAAGTCGCTTTGGGCTTGCTAATGCCGCAGCCGGGTCTTTCTTCTGTGTTGTACAAGGAGCTCTTGTCTCTACCGACTTTTACCATGGTCTTAACTCTGGTTATCCAAGGAACGGCAAAGAACATGGAAACTATCATATCTTGGGAGTCACATAACTACGAGGATACATTCCATCTTTCCTTGCTTCCAGAGGCGGTAAGTATTGACTGCCAGGTCAACTCTAACATTGGGCCACAATTAGTTTTCCCCGCCATGACAAAAGACTACTTACTGTTGCTGTAAACTGTGAAACACATCCCGCGCAGTGAGCTGAATCAGAAGTTGTCATGCGTACATTGGATGGGTGGCAGCGGTGGTGGCGGCGCTGGTGCTGGTGCTGGTGCCGGCTGCGGGCAGCGAGCGCGAGGTCTCCAAATTCATCTAGCCACAAAAATGCTGAAAAGTTAGCGTTCGGAAAAAATGAGAGATGTGTGTGTGTGAAGCACATATGTATGTATCTGGCTTATAGGGTTCCAATACATTACATAGGAGTCGGGCGCACCTTATGCAAACAAGCTTGGAACATTTTCTGCACGCTGCCGCAGGACTGCGCAGCCACTTGTTGGCAGACTGCCGGAATGGACAACAACGTGAGAGTTTCTCCAAATCATCTTGACATGGTCCTGAAGGGGGCCCTCTGTAGGTTTAATCCTCATCTAGCCTCTATTTATCAGCAAGGAAACCTCTGGCCATTTTGCTCTAATTCCAAAACCCTGGTAGTATTATGGGACAATGATCTATATAAAAAAAGCTTCGAGTTGAGGTCCGGTTAGTCGCCATAATTCGGCCGGAAAACCACCACCCAAGGGTAACCCCTAAACCCTAATCCCTAAGTACCCTAAACCTTGGGTAATCCTCTTTTGAGAAGCTCTCCGTGTTGTGCCCCTGCCTTATCGCGGAAGGCAGTTGCCAGCAAACGAGGCCCCCAAAATCAGGGTTGAGAGTTTTGTTGGGTTTCCAGCAACCTAACCTCGTTCAACACAGGGTAGAAGGGTTTGGGCCGAAACATCTCACTTTGTAAGTAATGGTATCTCGCAAAGGTGATCCTGACCCCCTGGATAAGAATGCGAAACTGGCTCCAAACCCTACAGCCCTGAACACAATATTTGGAAACTACCCATGTGTATCTGCCACTAGTAAACTTCCGGATCTTGCGGCCATGTCTCAGAAGAAGGAAGGAAACCACCGTATTATGGAGGTTTCCAGAGATTACAAGTCCCTTGCAAAAGGCACGCTTCAGGGTACCATCTGGTCAGCATGCCAAAGGCCAGTCAGGCATTCAAAAATCAACTCTGGAACCAACAAATGGATCAACGTACTTGGGTACTGCCCCCACCCGAGAACAGTTTATAGGTTCACTATTACATGTCTGTATGAATGTTGTTATTATTGTTATCCAACGGTCCGCGGGTGGGACAGCATCCAAGAAGTATATGTGGTTGAGTGCAGGATAATGGGCATCAAGAAAGTAGCAGAATCAACAAACAAGTCGCGACTACTCATGACATTAAAACATCAATCTCCTCTATCCAGTAGAAGGAAATATGTACAAAGTGCTGCATTCGACCGTGCAGCAGGTATCCGACTGGATGAAAACATGGGGCCTTCAACTACTGGTGCTTGCGAGCTACTGAGAGACTGTGCCGCACAATCCCCTATACCCACCTTCAGACACAAATGTCCAAATCACCTACCCTACTCTGCTGTTGACACAGAACTTTCCACTACATCCTGCTCCCTGAAACTCTTGACCTTAAGCCCTACACCCTACAGTCCCGCTTAAGTAGATAGAATACGGGGTATATCCTTATTGTAATATACCTAAAGCCATCTTCTATCCACTTATGGGGGACTATAAGCCCTTAGCACCTACAATAGTTGTCTTGCAAGCCCGAATTCCACCAGGTCGAGGCTGTCTCCGGCACGCGATGCAGAATCTTTAGATATCTTGTAGACCCAATAATGGCACATAGGGATATAGGTATATACAGGGATTATATAGGGATAATGGAAAAGAAAGTGAAAACTACCATTTAGGGTTTAGGGTATAGAGATTATGAGGGGGGACATTGCGGATATGTGGTAGATGGGGAACTGCAAGCAAGTATGGAGAGGAGTTGTTTAGGTTGAGCTGCCACCCACTACTGAATGTTAACTGCTGCAACGGATAGTGATTAACCCCAACCCTATATTAGAGGCGGGCCTGCGGGCCACACCTAAGATATTCTTCTCCACAGGGCATTGTTTTGGAAGGTAGCTTGAACGGAAATTTCATATGGATTCTTGAAGGTCTCGAGATTAGCGCCCACCCCCCCCCCATAATGTAGGGCCGAAAAATTACAAATAGCATGTCGAGGTAGCTTTGAGATACCGCACACCACGATATCACTACAGTACACTCTACAGAAACATTGCGTCTTGCGTTTGAGGGGCTTCGGACCCCATGAAGCCTAGAATTGTGTGCTGACTGTAGCCCCGCCAAATCCCCTCACGCAGGGCGAGACCGGATAAGTTTATCCCCATTGTAGAATGGTACTATATTTTCCCGGGACGTTTGTTTTTAAGTGGAAAAGCCAATACTTCGCAGGAGGGGATTGAGATTCCTAAGCTGCTTTCACCATTGTTGAAATTACAGATTCTCGCGCGTTTTGGGACGCCTCGCCGGTGTTGGAAGAAATGGGGTTCCAAAGAACGAGGGATACCTACAAAAAGTCACCTGTTTTTTGGGAGCACCCCACTAAAGAGCAGCCACTTACCCGACGGTCAGGTGAGGACTTCCATCGTCCGCCGAGCGGTGACCAAAGCACATAAACCCAAAGGTTCCCTGTTAGGGTTTACGCGAATCAGCGTTTTGGGTCCCTTTTGGAGGGTCCCGAAAAATTAGGACTCTACCATTTTGGCCTTAGCAAGCCCGCGAAACCTCTATGTCACCCATATTTCCATTGCAAAAAGCTAAGCAGGGACTAGGTGGCCAATTTAGGCCATGTGGTGTACTGCGAAGCAAACCCAAAACATTAACGCCCCCAGAGTGATTGCAGTGGTCTGCCCCATATGAGCTATAGTCTAAACTCCTACTATCCCACTCCATAATCCCTATGGTACTCCCATAGATAATCCCCTATAGAATCCCTTTTAAGAAGTTTTCACTATGGCCCATGGCTCTTATTCTTCTTGGACGTCACCAGTGAGGTTTCGGGTTGCTCTCGACGGCCAAGTCGGGAAAAACAGATGGTTTCCCAAAGTTTTTGGGCAAAGGAACTATAAGTTTCCCATTCCCGTGTTTGAAAGATCCCAACCCTTGATTGTTTGCCGGGCTCGCTGAAGTTGAGAAACCTCTGTGAGTAACAAAACCAATCCAGCAAAAAAGTGTGGGCAAAGCATGACCGGCCTGTGCAACATGTCAGCCGAAGACACCATCAAAACCTTGGGTCTTGGCACCTTGGCTGTTCTTGGCGTCCTGGCAAGATGTAGAAAAACTAAATTGCCTGTAAATTGCTTTCATGACCCATGGCAAACCAGTGAAGCCTATCCGTAGACCCCCCAAACTTCTACTGAATCCTGAACCTTTAATCCTGCGGTCCAGGCACGAGTGCGAAAGGCGGAAGTATCAGACTTGAAAAACTGCGTGGCTGACGAGGATGCGGCACTCACCACACTGCGAGCGTACCGCCACCTTTGGCTGAGACATTGGGATTTCCGAAGGGGCCCATTTTAAAAAGGACTATACTATGTTGGGGGCACCTATTCAGGGAAACTTCCGCATAACCTGCTTAGCCACATAAAAAGTGAGCTTAGGGAACGCAGTATGAGCTTCCCACTGTTGAGTGTCTTTCCGCAGTTCTTTGGTGGTTTTCAGCAGGGATACTTTGCATGCGTGAGGGGTTCCAATGGTCTTAGTTGTTGAGGACTCGATGCAAATTAATGAATATGAGCCCATCCAAACTAACACCCCAGAAAACACAGGCACATAGGGGAAATTGACACGGCTTTGGCAACAAACAAATGCAAATACTGAGTTGTGTTGGGGAGACTTCCTCTTGAGGGCCCTTAGAGCCATTACAGCCCTGTTTCCTAGGACTCTGGGAACCTCTACCCTCCCGGAAACTAACATGGAAACCCAAAAAGGGCCCTATAAAGACTACAGTCCTTTTAAAGGGGTGCTATATGGGTTTCCATGTTAGTTTGGGGGAGTGTAGAACTTGTGCTGGCAATAGCAAGGAAAATTGCCCTGAAACAAGTCTAGGGACACTCTGCTTGCGCCAGGAGATTTGGAAGAGGTGTCTCTGCTGAGCAGTGAAGATCCTGCCTGGCAGAATACAGGGTTGGGGTTTAGAGCTCTAACAGCAGGGGTACGGTTGGAGATACTAGGGATGTATGGGAAACAGGTTATGAGGGTCCTAGAAAGAGTTGTATACTGGGGTGTCTTGTTTAATGTGTTTCTACCTGAAAAGGTTCTTCCTGAGCCACAAGACCTGAACTCAAACAAGCCCCATGTGGATGATGTAAAGAACCCTCCATAAACCCCAAGTATCTTATACATTGAGAATCATTCTAGTATGCGAAGGTCATGCAGGATTTGGGATTTTCGGCATCAACAGTATTAGCTCTAATCCCTGGCCCTACACCCTAAACCCTGGATATCCATTTATCAAATCCTCTTCCCAACCCAACAATGCCCAACACATAATTTTATCCTAAATACCAGCCGGACCCGAAAAGCATCCTTCACGCCACATCGCAGGCCTTGAGAAACCGAAGTGTACGACTCTTCGAAGGGATTTTCCTGAGCTGCCGGTGCAGTAAAGCGGGTAGGTAGGGCTTGGGGTGGGTTCATTGGTGGAGGTCCATGGGTACTTATATCCTACTGATAACTGTACCCCTAGCCCAATTAGAACCCTGTTAGGGGACTTAAGCAGGCTCATAAAAATTGTGCTAGGAGTAGGATTTAATTGGGCTCTAGGGACAGTCGCGGGAGGAGAGTCCAAGTCATGCGATTCCAAGACCGGACCGGATAATGTACGCGGTTCGGGGTTAGGGTTCACTTTGAAGTTTATTTGAAATATTCTATACTGATTTTTCGGGGATTTCAAACAATATTCTTGGTAATTGTCATAGGTTTAACTAGTACTCCCCTCTATACTACCCCCCCTAGGCTCCCCCTTAATTAAGCTTATTTAGTGATAGTTAAGCCTAATTAAGGTTAATTCAGGGGGGAACCTACAAAGGTAGTATAGAGGGGGGTACTAGTTGAACCCATGATAATTGTGGAGGCTTCTGCATGTCTGGGATTTCCTCACTTCACGTGGAGTTGTTCCAAGCGTCCTTGTAAAAAAGGGTCCCTTAAATGGGGGTTCCTAACCACAATGCGCACCTACCCTATGGCTATTGCGGGGTCAAATATTGTGGACAATTTACCTAAATTCTAAACCCTAATTTCCATGGCAGCACCCAAGTTGCGTGCTCTGAGTGCGTGTTGGGCTTGAGGCACTGTCTGCGCCTCCACTGGGTTTGGGGTGTCTCTCTCTCTCTGAATCAAGATCCTCCCAGTACCCTCGTTTTGGATTTTAAAAAGTCTGAGGTCATCTGAATGGCTTTCCGTGAAGAATAGTGGAACAAACCTCTTAGAGGTGTACAAAACCGCGCCGCGCACACGGCTGTGAGAAAGTGGGACTATAAGGTTCCGAATTGTGGGTACATAATTAGGCCTGGAAGAAGGCAATAACAGCAGGGCAAGCACTTTCAGAATCTAAGGAAATCTGAGCGAATGTTGTGTATAAGGCTTGGGCTCTTACTTCTTAGGTATCTCCAAGATATCCCCACACCGTCCTTTTCCATCCTTATCCCTGAAGAAGCCAACCTTATCCTACACACCCCAACCCGTACGGAGGGCTTGAGGTTCTGGGACAATTCTGGGAGTTTTCCTTTGTACCCCTAGGGTTTGTAGGGATCCACAAACCCTTAAATGTAGCCCGCATTTGGGACCCCAAATCCGAGGTTCCAAACCTAAAGTCTTTGATCTTAGGTGGACCCCCCATGACTATTATGGATAATATGGAATATATTGGGGTCCTCTTATATGCCTATTATACCACCATTATAGGGCGGGGGGTCCTCCTAACTTTGATCACTGGTGTCGAATGTCTCCAGCCTTCTGGCTGTGACCGTAACATGGAACCCAGGTCCTCAAACTGGCGGGGGTTGATCTACAGGTCCGTTGAGGAAATCATGTCGGGCTCCTTTGGGCTACAGGGACAAGGCTCCCAAAATGGCAATAACAATAGTATGATGACAACTTAACTAGGAGCAATAGAAGGAAAAATGATAGTAGGAAAAGGGACAACCGAGGACAACTTTTTTTCGATGGTGGTCATGTTGATAATACGAGTTTCGATCGCCTACACAATCTGCCTAGTGTTCGTACTTGAAAAGTCAAGGCCCGCCCTAAACCTAAACCCTAAACCCCAAGCCTTCAACCTTGAACCGTGGCTTGAGAGCATAAGGCCGAGGGCAGGCTTCAATGACATAACCGGGGTTTAGGGCTTTGGGTTGTTAATACTTGTCCGTTTGGATATATGAGTCTGCGGTCTGCTTACGACAGCTTGCTTATCCATCCTCCACACCCTCCAAGCATCCTCCCCAAGCTAGCCATCATGTACCAGACGGCAAGCAAGGCTCTTACTGGGCGGTGTTATAAGCATATCGCCATTTGGGGAAGACCAAATTCGAAAACATAGAGCAAAAAGGCGGCATAAATACACTGGAGCTGAAGGGTTTTCTGGGTGCGCTACAGCCACCGGATTCCATGCTCACCGCAAAGAAAAATCCTGTCCTGCGCTTGGAGGTCCATGGAAACCCATCGACTTTATGAGAACCCTTTTTGGGACCGGTAGATTAACTTGGGGAAGTGTTGGGCTTCACCGAGGTACCTCAATCGCAAAGTCCAGCCAGTCGTGGCTCAATGCCTTAGGCGACTCGTCATAATACTGGTAGCAGTAGAAGCAGCATTAGCATCAGCAACGGCTTTCGCAACTGCAATGGCAAAAGCAATGGTAATGCCACTATAAGTTTAGGTCCAACATCTTAGGGGTCAGTGTTTAGGAGTTTAGGTTGAAGGTTTGGGCCTTTCCACGCCCAAGCATTTGGTTGACACTGGGCTTCATGACGGGCAACCTAAACACCTAAGACCTAAAAGGTTACTCACTGCACAGCTAAGATGCTTCTTCTGTGTCGCAGCGCTCAGGACTGGATTTCTTCAGCATCCTAGGCCAGGAACTTCCCCCTAAACCCCAAGCCTCACACCCTAGACCCTAAACCCCAGGGCAGTTTTTGATAGTCAAGGGTTGGGTTACTTTTTTCCCGTCGGTAGAAAGAAGATATGCGACATGGCTGGGTGTGGTGTGGGGCTTTTCCTTAGCTCATGTGTGATTCATGTCGGGCATCTAGCCTCCAAAAGGTTTGAGGTTTGAATACTAACCCTGCACAAGTAGGTTGAAGACTTACCCCTAAGCCCTAAAGCTATCCGCTGAGTTCTCTCACCAGCCAAATGGCTGACCGCTTAAGTATGCAAAGAGTACATACCCAAGGTTACCTACTCGGCTAAATCGAGTTCTCTACTACTACGGGAGCTTGTGCACTTACTCAATGTCATGTTGAAGTCTATTTGAGGTACTCTAGACCCTATACCATGATTATGCAAGAAACCTTGGGCCAGAAGGTTGATAATAATTTTGGCAGCCGTATTATTACAAACTTGTACGCTCTGAGTCCAAGATCCAAGATTACAACACTCTACTTAATCGTGTCATCTCCATACAACTGAGATCAATCCCCCCCTCTCTCAAGCCTTTCACCCTTAACCCCTCTAAACCCTAAACCTTACCCCAAACCGTAAGCACTGGCCCGCGCGTCCATGTCAAGAGCTCGCAGCCAGCCTCCGTCTTCCCCGCAAGGAGTCCACCAGGCTCTGATGGGAGCTGTCCTTGATCTCTTGAGGGTTGTGGGTTTGGGGCTTAGGGTTTAAGGTTCTGGGGCTTAGGGTTCAGGGTTTTGGGGCTTAGGGTTTAAGGTTGTCTTTTTTGAGCACCTCTTTTACCACCTGCCGGCAGTCAAGATCCAGGGTTGAAGGTTTTGGGGCTCAAGGGTTTTGGGGCTTAGGGTTTTGGGGCTTAAGGTTTAAGGTTTTGGGCTTAGGGTTCGGGTACGGTCCCCACCCAGTAACAGCCTATCATAGGGGTATTCTGAAGGGGTATAGAGAAATACAATATGAATCTTATCCAACAGTTACTGGGTGGGGGCAGTGCCCAACCTTAACCCCATCACCCTAAACCCTATAAATGCTGTTTGATCGTTTCCCGTATCACCACCCCCGCCACTCGTTCAAGCTCTCCTAGCTTGGTAGCGTCGGGGCAGTGAGGCAGCAGGGAACCCAATGAGACTTTGGCTTAGGGTTGGCACTCGGGAAGCTATGTAGAACCCTGAACCTTGCTACCATAACTATGCCCAGATTCCTGGATCTGGGCTTACAGCTACTCATGGAACTCCCAGCATGCGTATAGGGCATGCGCATGGATAGATAAATGGATGTTGTTCTAGATTCTAGTATTGATGCCCCAGCACGAAAAAATTGCTTGCGCCGTCTTGCGTGTGTGGGCAGTTACACTCAATCGAACATAGTGTATACATGCATAGCCCTACGTGTAGAAGCAGAGATTTGCTCTTGCACCCGCCCTTGCGCCAGCTTTCGCACACATGGTTCTTGCACCCCGTAGCCCAACCCTAATGCCGCCCTTAGTCTTGCTACAATATAGGCAGGGGTTTAGAGCGGCATCCAAACCTATATATATATATATATATAGAGACACACACACGCACACACGCACACACACACACACCCACACACCCACACACACCCACACACACACCCACACACACGCGCACACACGCACACACACGCACACACACACACACACACACACACACACACACCCGCGCGCACGCACACACCCGCGCGCACGCACGCACGCACGCACGCACGCACACACACACACGCACGCACACACACACACACACACACACACACACACACACGTGCACACACACACACACAAACACACAGTCAAAGAGCATTCTCCTGTCTTAGTTCTCTCTGAATCTGTTCAAGGGGGCCTTGCGCAACTTTCTTTGCAAAGGGACCTCTAACTGATGCTGTTCTGGGGGACTGCAAGGCTCTAATCCCAAACTCTAGATTAGCCGACTTTGAGGATACCCCTGTTTTGGACAATCCCGTATCGGTAATCCCCTAGACCTAAAACAAACATGTTCATGCTCAAAATTCCTTAGGGCTGTACTGAAACAGAATTGAAAATGCTTTGTAAGTCTACTACAACTTTAATCCCAACCGCTGAAGCTCGTTAACAAACATTCAGGCACCAATGAAGATCGCGCCTCAGATGGCGCAACTGCAGCCTGAGGCACTTAACACCCTACCCCGAAACCTTTCACAAAACACGGTAAACGTGTTTAGAGGTTTTTGGCCCTAGACCCAGCCCCAAATGGCTCGGCTAGGGTTTAGGATTTGGGCCCTATCTACTTTGTCTGACACACACAAAAGAAGGGCTCTTGGTACACAAAGGGCAGGGTATTGGGGCTCCGGGCTTAAACCCTAGCTAGCGGCGGGCATGCATAGGGAAGCGATTTAAGTACATGATTTACGATTTAGAGGCCCTGACCCTGAGACCTGGCTCTACCGCAAGAGCGAGGCTAAAACGGCAGCTCTGGGCACGGGTGTACATGACGTAAGATACAGGGGCTTCCCCTTAAGCCCCTCGGGTCAATTCACACCCCGACACAACTTGC
The DNA here is from genome assembly GCA_905231905.1 of Symbiodinium pilosum. Taxonomy (NCBI): domain Eukaryota; class Dinophyceae; order Suessiales; family Symbiodiniaceae; genus Symbiodinium; species Symbiodinium pilosum. Next base: position 30,697 of record CAJNIZ010046301.1, on the reverse strand, counting down.
AAACTAAGACCCCAAGCTAGCATTTCAGGACCCTCATTGTACCATTACCCGTATCTAGGGGCATATGGTCCCCAATCGCGGGCATTCAGGGTATAAGGAGGGTCTAGGTTATTCATAGACTTTGAACCCCTGGGTCACACAAACCATAGCCAATCAGAAAGATTACATGTTTGGTCCGCCAGCCAAGTTGAGATAACTTTTTCTAGTTTTGAAATCCACCATATGACCTCCAACTATCAGCATGTGGAAAGGTCTTCCTAAAACGGACCCGTGCTTTGAGAAAACCATAAGCATACGGGTTTCCCAAGATCGTAGGTCCCTTTCCGGAATACCCCTATAAACTCCAGTGCGCGTGTCCGGGTATCATGCAAATATTATTGGGGTCTGTAGATTCCCTGCAACAACCTGGGGGTATAGCTTGGTGATGAAGGTTTTGTGCGAACGACTTGGCTATAATCAACAGGCGGCCTTCAGCAGGCAAGCGGTGGCGCTGGAGAAGTCATGCCTCAATCAAGCAGAAATCGAGTATTGGAAAGCATTGCACTTCATGGTATTTGCCAGACCTGCATCTGCCATGATGATGAAGGGAACAAGAATAGAGAAAAAAAAACATAATGACACAAGTAGCAGAACATGCAATAGCAACTAACAGCAGAAGTGATAGTACTTGTAGTAATCATGCATGATAACATAGCGGTAATGCTAGGAGCCGTATTAGTGCAATCGGAATAGTAAGGTAATGGCTATAGTCCTGGTGATAGCGATAGAAAGAACAACATTCACAGTATTAGTAGCGGTAGCCGAAACAACAACCGTACCAGTAGCAGGACGATCAGAATCTGTCGGAGCAGGAGCAGGAAACCTCTCAAGAGGCAACACATGTTGCAACGGCATCAGTATAGTATTTAAGCTGACATGTCTTGGCTCTGACTAGAGGGTGCCCGTGCTTGAAGCGCGGAAGTCGTTCTTAAATGTCATGTTGCAAGTGCTGTTGCTGCCGTCTTTGGCGGGCGGACTGGTACAGCACTACTGCCCACACCGCTCTCTTTCAAATCTGAAACAAGGCTTTGAACTGCTGACCAAATTAGACAGGCAGGAGCAAAACCATAATTCACATGTCAGCGGCATACCTCAAACATTCTCAATCTCTGTTCTACCCGAGAAGGCACACACATATCAGGATCCATCTGGCTAGGTATGGGGTTGTCTAGTGCGGCCAAGAAGCAGGAAAGGCTCGCCGCAGGCCTGGTTCAGGCCAGCAATGGTCTCCTGACCTAAGCTCTGCCGAGTTAAGGGTTGGCAGAAAGCCCTAGGCCCAAGACCCAAAACCACAAATATTAAATTACCATCCAAAAGTGTGCAAGCCCTTAAGGACAATGCCCAATGACCAAGCCCCAAATCTTATCAACAGTCAGCTCTGAACCCTGAATAAGAGCCCTACACCCTAAATCGTAAATCCTAAACCCTGAATCCTAAACTCTAAACCGAAAGAACCCTCTCTGAAAATTAACGTCAAGAAGCCACCAGGGCCGTCCAGGGCAACCTGGCCTCGCAGATAGCTTAGAGTAGAAGGGTTCCAGGGTTTAGGGTTCTAATGGGAACCCCAAACAAGGAACCCCAAGAATAGTGTAGAAATACAATAGAATACAAGGACCCTGGTAGGTATTTCCCTACTATATTCCTACTATATTCTTGGGGTTCCCTGTTTGGGGTTCCCAGTAAGGTCGGTTTACAGAGAGCTTACCTGTAATCCCAAGCACCTACAATCCTACAGGCTTAGGGTTTAGGGTCTAGGGCTTAGGGAGTTTAGGGTTTAAGGTTTACGGGGGCTAGGGGGTGTAGGGGGTTTCGGGTTAAATTTTATAGGCTTTACACGCGTTAGTTGTTCAGGACTTGGGATTTAAGTTCTTAGGCTATACCTATAGGTTGTTCAGGACTTAGGATTTAATTTCATAGGCGATACCTGTAAGTTGTTCAGGGCTTCGGGTTCACTTTTAGAGGCTATACCCTAACCCTAAAGGCCTGAGGGTTGAGGGTGAGGTTTCCTCAAAATGGTTTTGGGTTAACCTATAACCCCAGTCACCTGCAGCTTTGTAGTAAGTACCCCTTACTTAGTGGGTATAACCCATAAACCTGCAGGTATTTGGGCTTGCATAATCCATATAAATCCCTAAATCGGCTCGTGTGAAAACTCTATTGCCACTCTTCCTATCCTATCTGAACGCTCATCATTGTTTTGTTCTACTGGTTATCGTTTTACAGGGCTGGCCTACCGGAACTGTCATCCTTGGTTGGTTGTGGCAAATAGGATGGCTCTCTTATAAATTCTGACAGCGGGGTTACTACCCAAGCCCAAATAACAACGGTTTCCATTTCATTTCCCATGTTCTTTTCCATTTGATTTTCCATTATTGGGGCAATACCCCTAAACCCTACACCCTACTGAACCCCAAACCCCTAAGCCCAGATATTCTTGCATAAGGATTGCAGCTCTCGTTGCGCTTCAGTAGGTCAAAACCGCAAGAAGCGCTATACACAACTCTACCAGCAATGACCCAACGTTGCGAATTCGTGGCGCTTGGCTTTAGGGATTATTCCTTGGAGTCTAACCTAGGATTCAGGTTCAGCGTTGGTGTTCAGCTCTGCGAAATGCAGCTGCAAGGTTAAGGGGACTTATACAAGGGAGTCTTGGAATCGTGAAGGGAGTGAAAACTGCAGAGCCACGCACAACGGCTGCAACCCTTCACCTTAAGACTTTGTCGAAACAGCTCCCCAAAGAGCCGTCACCCATGACTTTTCTTGTAACTGCAGCGCCAATCCTGGCTAGACCAATGAGAACTTGTCCTGCCACTGGAGGATCCAGAATGATTGATCAGAAAACACGAAAACCTAAACCGGCAACACAACCCCATATCATGCAAAAACAAGGCCAACGGCGTAAACGTCCGTCACGAACTGCTGAGATCCAGTAATGGACGCAACATGAGTTGTATCGCTTTTCAGGGTACACACTAGGGATTGTAACCTAGTTGCTATGAGACACAACCATACGGGCGACAGCCAATATGTTTCAATTCGAGAAAGTTTGGCAGTTATCTCTGCAAGCCAAGTCCACGGAAAGGGATAGGCAACCCTAAAACGCAATACCCTCAAATAACACTCCTTTGGACTCATGCTTTCCATTCGTAACCCGCTTTAAGGATGAGTTGTGGGTCGGGGTGGGTCAGCGTGCCACTGCCAGCCGCCGCTTTTGGATTGAACTGCACTGACAGCGGGTCATGTTCCAGAAATGGCCGTGGGTTTAGGGTTTAGGGGCATGCGCGCAAGTAAATGTGGGTCTTTGCGTTGCGTGTCATTTGACAGGACCGCCCCCACCCAAATGCACCAGGTAATTAGTCCAGTTCTACCTCCGCACGGCCCTCCCGTCCCTGACACCCAAGAAAACACAATCACAACTTGATCAAAGACCTGCAGAGTGCAGAGCCAAAGGGCCCCCTACGGATCATCCCACACGAACCCAACACGTTCCTAGGGTATGTAAGGTAACCCCCTCACAGTACAATCTCGCGGCCCTAAACCCCACACCCTCATGCCTTTGTCAACCAATGCAGTCGCTGCTCGGAAAACCACATTGGGGCCAGCGCGGTCTGTGATTTCGGTTGTAGGGTTAGGCTGTAGGCGGTAGGGTTTAGGGTTTAGGATGTAGCATTTAAAGTTTAAGGGTCTGGGGCTTTTGGACATTGGACACTTTGATCAGATGCTTCAATGCAGGAGCAAGACCCCTGAGGGACAGTTAGCGGATCCCACGTCAGCATTCAGTGGCTCAGGGGCCCACACCCAGACCCGCTAAAGGATCCAACACACGGAATGGGTTCATATTTTGGGGCTCAATTTTTTGGATCCTTTAGGGGGTCTAGGCAACTAGCCAGCATGCCTTCTGGAACAACAAGGAATCACATGGAGCTAGCATAGAGAACCTTTAGTCCTAAAACGCAGGGAAAGACAGCTCTTAGACTGCCGCGCGCCGCCCCTCCCCATCCGCCACGAAAAAAGGTTAACGGAGACCAGCTCTTACATCCTGGCAAAAACTCCTTCATGAGTTTGCTTTGAACCTAATTCTGAAACCCTGTAGATGGACGAGACATACGCTAATATCTGTTGGCCTCTATTGGGGACTGAATTGCGGAGCTTGCTGCTTCCGACACCATCCAAATAGACTCCGTTCGGGCTCGCTTTCAAGCCTTGCCCTGATCATCAGCCTCGCTTCGCATTCTTGGTTTATAAGGAACTCAGCCCCTTGCAAAGCAGGATCCTAAATAATGCGCAATTCAGAATGTCCCTGACTAAACTCTAAACCTAAAACCCAAAACCCAAAACCCCAAACCCTAACCAAAACCCAAAACCCTGTAGGAAGTAGGGCTCCATGTCACCAGCAAGTTGCAACGCAAGGGTTAAACTAGGTCCTAGGTAGGTGCTGCCCTCCACCCACTAGTGGTAACCACTGGGCGAAATACTGTTGATACTAGACATCCTGCATGACCTTATTATACTATAGTATGATAATTCCCAAGGTAGAAGGTACTTAGGGTCATGCAGGATTTTTAGTATCCACCGTAGCAATGATACTAGGTCTCGTGCAGTATGTTTATATGTATACATCTTCCTACCATGATACCGCTCTGACTGACCGTTGACATACTAAGGTATGCCTGTCTGAGTCAAAGAAATTCGCACCCTGTGAAAACGCCAGCCGACAATGGATCCACAATGTTGGGAACCAAGCACATTTTTGTTTCTGAAAAGCCGGTTCTCTCACAACCCCCCCAAGTAGTGTAGCCATTCCGAGACCCGGCCCATGTGATGGGGCTACTATGGCCCTCCCAGTGCGCGGGGTCACAAAGTAGAGGCCTTACGACAAAATATTTGGGACTATTAGGGCTTGTTAGGGCTTACTAGGCCTCGTGGGCTTGGGGGAGTGAACCATGGTAGTCCAATGACCATAGGGCTCAGGGTTTAGGGCTCAGGATTTAGGGTTTAGGGCTCAGGATTTAAACCCTAAACCCTACCTAGACCCTCCAATGTAGTACCTTTTTGGTAGTCCTAATAAGAATCCTAACCAAAAAACCATACCAAATCCAAAAGGTACTACATTGCTACATTGGCAGGCCCCAGTCTGCGTGAGGAGCCTTCGCGCCGATCCCCGCATGAGGGCAGCTCCTGGCACAGGTCACAGGACTCCCTTGACAGCGGGTATAGGGGTTATAGTCCGCCTTAAGTAGATAGAATATGGCTTTGGGTATATTATAATAAGATCCCCATATACCCCATTCTATCTACTTAAGGGGGAGTTTATATGAGGCTTACATAGGGGGTTATGTAGGGATTCATACAGGTTTGGGCTTGCCAGATTTAAGGTCTCCTGTCCTAGGGGTCCATATTTGAAGGGCGTATGAATCTAGGGGCATATGAGCCCACTATCAGCTGACCATTAGGGAGGCATTGGTGCGGGCATCAAATGAGAAGTCCTGTGCCGGTCAGCAGTCCCCGAAAGCGAGACCCGCAAAAACCTGTGCCATCACGGTATATCGTTAAAGTGCCTGGAGCCCCTGTGTTTTGAGAGTCCCTGGGGCCAAAGTGTTGAACAAGTCCATAAGGACCCCCTGAAACTTATGAAGTTTATAAGAGATGAGTTGCAAAATTGTTGCCTAACCTGTGGATTCTTGCACCTCGTACTTATCTACCCTAAACACCCTCTACTACGGATCATAGACCCATACTTAAGGGTACAAGCAGGGTCCTGGTTAATGGGATTTCATTCAACACTACACTTCAAATACCAGCTGCTGACGGCAGGGACAACTGTGACAACTGATGCCCGAAGTGAATGCCAAAGATGAAAGTACGGCCATCAGTAGGGGCACTTAGCCGGTTTGTCCTGAAGATGGATGCTAACGGTGAAGCATGGGCTGTACAAATGAGTGTAGATGCAGGGTCTACGAAAGCAATTGCGTAATGTACTTTGGCGGTTGGACCCCGTAAGGTTACCTGCTTACAAATTGCTAGAACCCCAGGGAGGACGTATTGCGGAGTATCCTATGCTGAACAAAAACACTACTCAGTTGCCATGGCCCAACGTGTAGACCTCATACTGCACCCTCCTATTTGAAATCATGAAACCCTTACACCTGACACCTACACATGTTTAGGGTTGAGGTATAGGGTTGGTACGCACTGCTCTGACCTAACTAGGTCACGCGTGCTTAGAGCGCCTTGTTGGTTCAGAGCGCCAAAAAATGCTCGAAACTGAGGTTTATGCGCGATTTCAGCCGCAAAATGGGGTAGCGCGAAACCCTGAAGGCTAGTGTCCTTTTTCACGATCAAGTGCGTTTTGTGGAGCGAGAGGTACTCAAAGTTTGGCGTGATGCAAGGCACTACTGCGCACGGACATCGGACGAACGTTTATTCTGGTTTGGGCATGGATGCACTGGTAACTGTATGCTCTCGAAACACGAACCGTAGTATAGTTTGGGCATGGCTGCTCCGGTGACCGTATGCTCTCGAAACACGAACGCTATTATGGTTTGGGCATGGATGCGCTGGTAACCGTATGCTCTTGAAACACGAATGTTATTATGGCTTTGGCATGGACGCACTGGTAGGAGTATGGTTTCACAGCTCGGCGGAAAGGCGGAAAACCATGAAAAAGTACAAGAACACTAAAAAGAGGCCCAAATCGACATCGATGTGAGCGCGCGTCACCAACCAACAACACCCTCACCAGTGAACATTGGACTGCCGGGCATCTACACCTACCATGGCTGTCCTTCTTTTGATATGTGCGACAGCTCAGGTCACACTATTTCATGGCCGTGCAGAAAGACCAAACTTGGGCATATGCTCAAATACAGCAACAAAACAGAGCATCACCCTGCAGACCTGGCAACACCAATTCAAAGGTTCAGGGTAAGCACGACCTACATTCAATCGTAATGTTGTTGCAGTGGCTGTAAGTACAGCTCTACTTGGATTATACGCCGCAGCACTTGTGCTTTGATAACTGGGTTGCAAAACTCAGCAATATCTGTCATGGAACCCTGCACGTTAAAAAAACAGACTGTTTGTTGAGTTTTTGGACATGTATTCACGACACCCCAGTGCGTCATAATTTCCCAGAACTTGCATGTGGACCCTAAGCCCTAAGCCCTAAGCTGGAGAACCCAGATGGTAGTTTCCCCAAATAGGGGAACCCCAAAAATTACTCCAAAATACTACAGTCCTTACTATGTGGACCGCCCAAATGGTACCCCTAGGTTGGGCAATGCCTACACTTAAGCCCTAAGCTGGAGGACAAAGATCTTGACACCACTCCTGGTTGGCGAACAGCCCCTCTTGTCCATCCCACTTTCCAGCCTTCCTGAAGGTTAATAAGGGTTTAGGGTTTGAGGTTTAGGGTGTAGGGTTTGGGGCTTAGCGTTTAGAGTTCAAGGTTTAGGGTGCAAGGTATACCTGTATCCCCTAATTGCCCCAAGAGTACGTTGAACAAGGTACCTAAGGAGAACTTTCAAATCATGATTTAAAATTCAATAACTTCTGGATCCGTTGGTTTTCTCCTGAACGTTTATGAGGTATACGGTATACCTGTAACCCCAAGTACCTACAGTTTTTTTTGCGTTTTTAATACCAATAAAGGGGTAGTTACTACTACTAAGGTGTAGGTGATCGGGGTTATAGGTAGAGTTCTGAGCTTTGGCCTTTTGCTGCTTCAGAGTTTCAATGTTGAAGCTGCAAGTTTGACGGTTCGTTGCTGAGCCATAACTGGGTAAGGGCCTATTTAGCAACAACAGGGCCTCGGGCCATGTTATACGCACTCTTATGAGGGCTAGTAGCTTTAAGGGAGCAGTGCTGGCAATTCGTCAGGCCTCTAGATTAGGTCCCCAGAGATCTCCCAAATACCCCTCAAAGGGGACTGCGCGCGAAGAAAGACAGGTGTCAGAAGGTCCGCCCTATCTGCCAGGACAATCCTACTACCCTCGAATAGGGGTATATGGTAGTTCCCCAAAATAAGGGGACCCCAATATAGACCCAAAAATACTATAGTCCTTCTTATTGGGACCCCTAAACTGGTACCCCCAATTTTGGGAAACTCCCATATGGTCCCGAATAGTGGGCATCCAGGGTATGTAGAGGATAGATAGGGTCTAGGTGGGCGCCAATGAGACGGAACTGATTGAGGCCGAAAAGTTGGCTGCAAGTTGAACACATAGCTACTGTCTAAACTCCTAGTA
>CAJNIZ010046301.1:271-22152 GCA_905231905.1 Symbiodinium pilosum | reverse complement strand
ACACACACCACACACACCACACACACACACACGCGCGCACACACACACACACACACCGCGCTTACAAAAAAGACTTGGCTCAAAGCAATGCTTGTGTAAACTAGCCGTAGCGATGTGCGTGAAGAACGTATGCCGTCAATCTGAACGTCCTATCTTCTGCATGGCCCAGTAAGATTTGTACACAAGAACAAAAATGTCAAAGATATATCCAAGGTTTGTCCATGGCTGATCTGGCGTCGGTGGAGCGTTGCAAACATCGTCTCCGTTGGTGTGTCCTCCACGAGGCAAGCATATTACAACAGACTATTGCTATCCAAAACTCCTGGACCCTCCATTTGCCCCGTATGCAGGCTTATGTGCCCAGAATCAGCCACCCCATATCCCAATAAGGGTACTAAAAGGGTCTTTTTAGTAACTATAAGGGACAAAAAGAAATCACGCCGTTATAACTTGGGCTTTGCATTGATAAGTCCTCCAAAAAAGGATGGCAGCCGGTGAGCAGCAGAAAGAAGACCACGCCAGCAGAGAAGACGTCAGCCTCCACATGGGGTTTGGGGATTTGGGGCTTAGGGTTTAGGGTCTAGTGATTAGGGTTTAGGGTTTAGGGACTTAAGAATTTTGGATCTACCCTAGCCGCTAAACCCTAAACCCTAAACCCTAAACCCCAAGCCCTAAACCCTAAACCCTAAACCCTAAGCCCTAAACCCTAAACCCTTGGACATAAAGGGCCAGGGGATTTTGAATTTTGCCACTTGCTTGGCTCGACGGCCGCCTACGGCTCCATTTGCCTGGGTTTTAGGGCCCTAGAATGGAGAATCAAATGGAAAAGAAAATGGAAAATGAAATGGAAACTGGGATTATAGGGTAGTTTATATTGGGGTTATATAGGGATAATGGAGAATCAAATGGAAAAGAAAATGGAAAATGAAATGGAAACTGGCATTATAGGGTAGTTTATATTGGGGTTATATAGGGATAATGGAGAATCAAATGGAAAAGACAATGGAAAATGAAATGGAAACTGGGATTATATAGGGGTTATTTGAGTAGTATTTTACCCACTGACTTTACCTCTCTGCAAGGAAGGTTTAAGGTTTAGGGTTTAGGAGTTATCGACTGTAGGCCAAGTGTTCATCGCCTGTCTGAAGTTAGGATTTAGGGCTCAGGGACCCTAAACCCTAAACTCGAAAGGAACGTGGAAAGTGTTTAAGGGGAGGTGACACAGATATGCGGAAGGATTATAAAGCTGATAGGGCGTTGCATGTAGATATCATTTATGGAAGTAATGATTAATTAAGACGTTTCATAACCCCCCTCCCATTTAGACACTAAAGCTGCATTTCACATGCTTTGATCTGTTGTTTACAGGGGCTAGGGTTACCAAATTCCTCTGATTTATGGATTCGATGGCGATGAAGCTCGGCAAATATCCCCTACGCCGTTTGCAGAAGACTGAACCAGGACTCGGCGACATCTGCCCTACACCTAACTAGCTCACATGCACTGAGTATGCAAAAGAACTGCCTTTCGGCTTTTTGAGGAATTTTGGGCCACGATGTGGCGTACTCTGGGGGTTTAGCTACTTCCTTTTCAGAGCCCATTTCCCAACCTTTTTGCCGCCGGCTGCTCGCAAGTGGATCTCAGGAGCAATGAAGCCATTCGTGCCACAGTTCCAAGGAATCACATTGTCTCCTGTTCTAGGTCGGCATAGTGCGAAATACTACAGCAAGTATTATCTACATGAGTAACCATAAGCGAAAAGTCTTTAATGCTTATCACAAGGACTCGGGATAATTGATACCGTTATTCCTCGTGGTCCCTGTTGATGTATGAGGGCCTAAACGAACATATCGCTGGTTATAGGCAAGTTGTAAGTTGAGAGTTTTCCTACATGGGGGAGTCCTCTTGACAGCTGGCATGAAAGCTCCAAATCACACAGGACCACTCGAGCACCACCGTCTGCAAGCATTATATTTGCATCTTTTACATCGCGATGAACCTACGTCTGCTGGGTGTTTGGGGGTTCAGGGTTTGCAAGCACATGTGTACGTGCAGAGCCGGAGAGGGGTAATGGCAGGAAGTATAAAGCGATTGGGAATCAAACAAAACTTCCCCAAAATTTGCGTCCCACGTGTACGGGCATCCCCTATCAAAGACAACAAGATTCACATGTTTTTGCAGATCCTAGGAGCCAGCGACTGCTGATGCATGTGGGCAAGGCCGCGCAGCACCGAAGTCATTGTAAAAGCTGCCTGTGCCTCTGCAGGAAGAGGGCAGTAGCTGTGTTGTTTCTGATTTTCGTGAAGATGCTGGGTCCTTTTGTACAAGCGCGAAATCATTCTGATCACCTGTAGCCGCTCAACGTACGAAGGGGGAGCCGAATTCTGTGGAACTCCTACTTGCCGCCCTTGCTTCGACTGGCTTCGACTACCATGAACAACTGTGCTGCTGCGCGTTTCAAAGCCGGTGCCTCTGAAAACTGGGACCGGCTCTTGATCAGGCATTGCAGTGTGCATTCACACATCTCCTGAAGTATGAAGTGCAAAGGGCTGATGTCCAAGGAGGTTTCCGGCTCTGGTGCGACTTTTGAGGCACCTCTGGCCCTTGGCCGCTTCAGAGACGTGAAGTTTCCGTGCAACCCGCTATCCACAGCAGAAGTGTAGGCGCCCCGCATCTTGACAATGTAGTCGGTGCCGGCAAGTGCTTGCAGCATCTTTGTCTCATGCACAGCCCTCTGTGAGTCTGCCCCGAAGAACTTTGCGGCCAGTACATCTCCGTCTGACCTCAGGCCAAAGTGGAGATTTTGGTTTGTAATGACAGTTTCCTTCTGGATGTATCGGAGCCTTTGACCGGATTTGGAAACAATAACCTGAAAGGATTTGTGGATGCGGCCCGGTGGCATTGTAACCGATCTCACTACAGAGGAGGAACCTTTGCCCAACACACCTCCCACTGTGACCGAGATGTCCTTAGCTGCTTTACTATCGTGCTAGCCTTTTCCAGCTTACAACTCCACCCGACAGAAGGCTCAATGCCAAAGTGTTCCAGAGAAAAATTCGGCTGCTGCTGCCACTACCAGCATCACAACTACTACAGACTGACATTGTTACAACAAGGGTTGAGTTGCGTGCTGGCCGTCCACTGGTTGGGCTATCAGCCTCATCGGCTCGCAACCATGGGCACTGTCCATGGCGCATGCTAAAACAAACTCTTGGAAAAATCGTGCAAAACACTCGAACCGATGTTCGCGCAGATGTGACGAGCATGACCCCTCCAGCAAGGGTCCCCTACGTCCCAGGCGAAAATTGGAAAGATATTGTGAAACCTGATGTTGCGAAGTAGCTAGGTGAAATGTAACCTGCAGCGAAGGCACTTGCGCAACAACACACTTCACAAAATTCATGAATGCGCTGCCGTGAGCCTTCCGAATCAAGGGGCCTTGACCGACTTCCCCTGCTACCCAGTAGTCGATGAAGAGTCGATAGTACATGGGCATGAGAAGGACAACACAACATGGACTTGATGGAAAGTACTTTGCCCACCCATTGCCTCAAAATTCGAAACAAAAAACCAAACAGGGACCCTAAACCCTAAGACCCTAGCCCAAAACATCACATCCCCTTAACCTCGAACCGCTTAGGAGGTAAGATGTGGAGCATCCCGGCGGATTAGAATAAGGCATCTAGGGAATCAAAGAGATTGCTCTGTCCCTTAAAACATCCCCCGCCCATCCTCCTACTGATTCATAACCTCCTCCCTTGTGCAACTCCAACATGCAATGTACATATATATGTATATGTATATGTATATGTATAGGGCACGGGTTGTATATATATATATACATATGTCATAATGTACTACCCAACGACCAGCACCCTTTACCCTAAATCCGAAACCCTACTCTCTTATAAGCGTACCCATGAAAGGAATCACAATTTTGCCAAGCTTTTGCACATGCCGATGCCAAAAACTGGGCAAATCCTGCCGCTTCAAAATCCGGATGGCGACCATGTTTTGGGACCCTAAACCCTAAACCGCGTGGGAGATCCATAGGGGTGGCTGGTATCGAGGGTGAGCTCGGTTTGACTTCGTTACATTTTATCCGTTAAAGGGGGATATATGGGATATGTAGGGTTTGGGGGTTTTGGTTTCCCCAAATTAGGGGCACATTTTTGGGAAACTACCACACTTAACTTTGTCCAATAAAACAAACGGTCACTGCAGCGTACCCATATGTCATCTGCACATTGCCTCCAAAGATACCTACACTTCCGCTGACAAACGTTGTAGCTGATAGTTTAGGGCTTAGGGCTCCCTCTTGGGTTTAGGGTTTGGGGTTTTGGTACGGCCCTTTTTGGGCTTGCCACGTTAGTTTGGGTGAGTGCATATACTGCACCGTGCCGACGCAGAAGCGGTCCCCGTCAGTGCCGGGCTGAGACGTTCCGACTCTGCGAAGCACCGTGCCACCTCTCAGATTTCTAGGTTTGGTGCCATCTGCTAAGAAACATTCACGCTCTGACCCGTTCTGCAAAGCATCTAGAATATAGCCTTGCTTTAGACTTTGCGGCTGGCACATGGAAGACCAAGAGCATGAGTACATAACAAGGTGCTTGATGCGCCGCATTAGGCCTTTAGGCACAACATTTTTTTCAAGACTGTGGGCATCAAGACCGGGCACCATTGCAATCATCAAAACACTGGACAAGTGGCATGCGCAAATCCTGGAAAGGATGTTCCTTCAACCCCAATCCCTAGTCCATCTTGCGAACACTCAATAAGCAATGGGCGTCGGCATGCGAGACTTACTGGTGCTTAAGGGGAAGTGGGAGGCTAGATATAACGCCGGTTGCAGGCTTTAGGGCTGTGGGACATATACGGATATATATTATGGGCATTTTACAAGGATTAGTATAAGGATCCACCCCCCCCCAGCTCAATGTGGGCCTTGAGTCCTCAGGCGCACACAGAGGCACACGCACAGACAGTTGTATGGCGCATGCGTGCTGCCTAGCCTGAAGCTTTTCCATCCCAAACCCTCCACCCACCCAAACCAACTTGGAACGTGAATTGCAACCCTAGATAGGATTCCCATGTACTGTACCTACAATGCGAGTCCTTCACCAGATCCCTCGGGTTCCTATGAACAGCTAGGACTTTTAGAGCAGCCAGGTAGCCATGCATCTGCTACAGGTAATGTAAGGGCCTGAACAATGTCATTTTGAGGTCCTCTGTTTTTGGCACACAAACTATGTTATACTTCCTGGAGCCATAATATAGGTAATTGTTTAGGCATCTACATGAACCCACATATCGCTGCAGTTTAAGCTTGCACCATGCATTGCTCTGCTTGTAAGTACAACAAAAAAACCCAGACATGCCACATGTCCCCATACACCCTCATGCCCCTGCTACCTCTGCCCTTAGAAGTATGAAGCCCTATACTACATCCTCCATACTTCAAAACATGGCCAATGTAAAGCCTGGGAGCTCACACATCTGGGGTCGCTTCTGATAATGGGGGAATAAAGGGGGGTTGTAGCACTACCCTAATCTGAACCCCTAGTAAGAAAAAAAGCTTGGTCCAGTTGATGCCGTTCATCCCCCCAAGGGAGTTGGTGAGCGAAGAAACGTAGAGAGGGGTTGGCCCCGGGTAAGAAGTACAGCTATATGAGCCAGAGTCTAGACTCCTAGTATCCCTCTTAATAAACCCTATAGTAGTCCCTTATTCAGCCCCCCAAAATACACTTTAAGGAGTTTAGACCCTAAACCCTACACCCTACATGACCCCCTTTAAGGAGTTTAGACTATGGCTTATACGTATTCAGTACCTACCCATGGAGTTTCAACGAAGGTAAGAGCTTTCATGAACATTCTGCATACTTCTGGGTTTAGGGTTTTGGGTTTAGGTTAAGAGGCTGCTTCTTCTTTAGCTGCCCAAGCACTCCTGTCTTCTTCCTAGTACAAAGGGGCTTAAGGGGGGCTCGTAATTGGCTTCTTAGTACAGTGCTACGAATAGCCATGTACTTATCCATGCTCTTGTGCATGTGGTTCTCCATTATCGTCTTTTTCATGTGATTCTCCAGGATGAGGTCTCAAAGAACCCACAACTCTGAAGTCTAAACCCTGAACCCTACACCCTAGAACCTAAACCCAGGGAACACCAGGCTTCCGGGCATTTGCCGAGCCCTGGAGTGTGAGGCTGTCCAGTTACCTTTAAGGTTCAGGGTTTGGGGCTTAGGGTTCGTTAGGGTCTAGGCTGTAGGTTCTCAAGTTAGGGATTTAAGGCTCAGGGAAGTAGGGTTTAGGCTGTAGGGTCTAGGGTTTAGGTTTTAGGATTTAGGGTTTAGGATTCAGAGTTTAGGGTTTGGGGCTTAGGGTTTAGGCTTTAGGGGTTGTTCCTTCTTGGGATACGATCGAAAAGGAAAGCCCTCGTATTCTTGTTTGTTTCTAGGGCTCAGGATTGAGGGTTTGGAGCTTACGGTTCGTGCAGGCCCCCAAAGAATCCTGACTATTGCCACAGAATCAGAAATCAACATCTTATATTCCTTGTGGGCTTTCTGATATAACAGAACACAAAAAAGGTGCCCAGGTGTCGCGTCGGGGGTTGGGGGGATTGTAGGGTTTAGGGTCTAGCATCACCGCGCCGGCAAAGCAGATGACAGACTTAAAGCTGCTTGCACTACCACGGTTGAAGGCTTACGGTTGAGGTCCGGGGCCGTTACAGGACTATGTAGGCACTCAAAAGGAATTTACACAAAGTTCTATGAAGATTATACGAGCATGGGACATTGGAACGGTCACGCAGAATCATCTAAGTAGTTGTCCCTCAAGGCCGTGGAAATCTCTTTGGATTCCTCAGGCTTGGAAAGACATTAAAAAAGGTAGGTATAGGGCCCTATAAATATTTCATTTCTATGGCTTCATAAGGATTATGGAGGGGTGTAGGGAAGTACAAACTAAAACCATGTTTCCAAACCTAAGCCGGAATTAGAAGGCAGATGTCCAGGCAGCACTAGCTTGTCAGAATCGCGTGTGCACCGTTTTGCCTCACTGTATGGCCGTGAACATGCCGAGCATGGTAAAAAATGCCCAGGCATGTATATACCTAACCATATGAGCTATCGTCTAACTTCTCGGTATCCCCTTAGTCACCCCTAAAGCAGCCCCCTATATAATCCCCTATGTAGCCCCCTTTGAAGGAGTTTAGACTAAGGCTCATACGTATACGCATATTCATTGACAGCGCCCACGCTGCAGTTCCCCTGGCTTCACCCCAAAACCTCGGCTTAGGGGTTAGGACCCTAACCCCTAACCCTCTAACCTAAACCCTAAGACCCTAACCCTAAACCTTAAGCTTCTTCCTTGTGCTGTCCAAGCTTCTTGGTAGCAGAGTGAGCCGAAATCTTCAGGATCACACCCTCCTGCAAAACTCGTTAGGATTTCGAGGGACGCAGGGGCTTTGTGATTGGGGGTGTGAAGGCTTAGGGGCTTAGGCTTGAGGGCACAGGCAGATGGGGTTTAGGCTAAGGGCTTTAGGGTTTGGGGTTTAGGGTCCGGCCACTCAGGCAGAACTGATCAGCAACGCCTGCACCGTACTTTCAAGTGACTATATCTCCAGCTACATTAGGAGAGTGGACGGGAACTAGAATCGCATTGCATGCAATGTAGGAGCTTGAATTTAGGACTCAACTGAATAACAGCTTGGGAAGCAACGTGAATGTTACGTATTCGAGGTTCTGTTGCACTGGCTGGCGCCTTGCTTCAGAAAGTGGGCACCTCCTAAACCCTAAACTCTAAACTCTAAAACCCCCAACCCTAAACCCTTAACCCTGTGGCTGGAAGTGCTTTGCAATCCTGAAGCACGCCATGAAAAAATGCTTGCAAGATTACAAATGGCAGTATGAGTTCTGGGGGCCCCAAGGATTTTAGGTTTGACCTCAGAAGCCCTCCAAAATCGGTCCTGTAATTGTCCACTATTGTATGACTGGTGTGGGCCTCTGCAAATGCTGGGCATGACAGAACCCTCTTAAACTCCAAGCCAGGACCCTAAACTGTTAGACTGTTAGCCCTTGAAACCCAAAATGGCCCTGCGCGACGCTAGCTCCATGATGAAGTGGCTTATAGTGCTCTAAGAGTTTAGGGTGTAGGGTTTAGGTTAACAATTCTCGATAAGATCCTCTATGTATGCCTCCCCAAACTAAACTCGTCACCAGAGAACGGGCCGTGCCCCAAAGAAACCCCTAGCTCTGGGAAAAAAACTCCATGTATGGGGTTCCAGAAGTTCAGGGTCTTTCTTTGGGGGGTCTAGATCGTGGCGTTCCTATCAATGGGTGAGATCAGGTAATATCCTTTTTGTAAGTAGTCCATACTCAAGGAGGATATGGGGGTTTCCCAAAATTGGGGTACCTCTTCGGGGGTCCCCATAATAAGGATTATAGTATATTGGGGTCTATACTGGGGTCACCTTATTCTGGGAAACTTCCATATATTGGAGACTGCCAATTCAAGTGCTACTCCGTTGGGCGAAGCCCCGCATGCTGGGAGGGAAAGCCTGAAGACGAAGCCGGGCAAAGGCTCGTGCCTGAATCTAAGTTCAAGGTTGGAGGTATGGGCTCCTAATATGAGCTATAGTCTAAACTCCTAGTATCCCCCTTAAAAAACCCCTATAGTAGTCCCCTATATAATCCCCCTTTAAGGAGTTTAGACTATGGCTCATATGGGCCCCTCGCCCTCTTAGGGGGATTCTAGAGTTGCTTGAGGGCACATAGTAGTGGCATAGCACATACGGATCGCAGGATCAAGGGCCCAGACTAAGGCATATAGTTGACTAAGGTTTGCAGCATGAACCCCTAATATTTGGCTCCTTAGCTGTATTGGGGGGATATGACGGCCCCTTTTGAATTTTCACACGTGTGTATGACTGTGTACATCTAAATGGTGCACTTTCACCAGGTACTGGGGGCCTATTCTTTTCAGCTTTAACTGAAGCTCAGGTGTCCGACGGCAGGAGTTGGTCAGGGCCATGGTTTAGGGTGTAAGGTTAGGGTCCTAAACTAGTATGAAGTGCTCTGTAAACCACCTTTCAGACGGCAAGAATCGAACGCCCTTTTGCAGATTCTGGTTGGTCGGAAGTCTTGAAAATGGGTTGCTGAGCCGCAGACACTTAAAATAGTCTGTCTTTCTGTCGCTCTCTCTCTCTCTCTCTGCCGCGCCATCCAGAGACTTTCAAACACCCGGCAAGCGCTCTTGAATGCTGACAGCAGTGCAATCATACGTTCAGCCCGCTCATGAGAGATGAGTTGCTTTAAGTCGTACAAAGGAATTGCTCCTAAAGTCCATGGCTTGGTATACCTAGAACCTCTTCCTCCCTTTCTCATGCCAAAAACAAGCATAAAACCTAAACCCAGAACCTCGAACCTCACACTCCAAGGAAGGGATTGCAATACAGTCATCCCCAATGGTAGCCACCCAGGGCTTCATTCAGGAGCTACTAAGGACCATATAACACCTAATAGAATTCAAACGCTGGAGTCTGGAGGAGGTACTCCTTGGGATCCCCTAAGCCCTAAACCCCAAACCCGGAGTTTCTAGGGGTTTAGGGTTGAGGGTATAGGGTTTACCTGGACACCAAAAGTAGGTAAAATAATAGCCCAACATCGCTCAAAACAGCCCAAAAGGCTATTCTTCTACATACTTTTGGGGTTCAGGTAGGGCTTAAAGACTAATGCTGGGTCTGGCGCAAGGTTGGCGAGGCCCTGCTCCTGGCTCTGAGTTTACGCGGGCTCGCATCAGCCACGGGTTGAAGGTACAGGGTTTAGGGTTTAGGGATTAGGCATTAGGGTTGAGGGATTAGGGTTGAGAGGTTAGGATGTAGGGTTTAGGGATTAGGGTTTAGGGATTAAGGATTTATGTTTTTTTGCCGCCACTTTTTCCTCCCCGCAAGTCAGAAAGCGGATTTACGGTAGAGGGATTAGGGTTTAGGGATCAAGGTTTGGTGTTCAGCATCTCAAGTTCGAGCATTCACTTGGTGAGCATGTTTCTCAAGTGACGGACAAATACCCACCCGCCCATTGAGCCTCACATGACTGAGAATATCTATACGTGTATATACACATGTATACACATGTACAACTCATACATGATCCTAATCGCTTAGCAACAGCTCCTAAAGGCTAAGTTCTACGCCCACCCTAAAGCCCATGCCAAAACCCGAATCCTGAAGCTCGTACGCTACAGCCCAAGGCCCAAAGCCCGAACCCTAGCGCTGAAACCTTAAAGCCCAAAGCATAGCCCGAACCCGACCGACATCTAGAGCGAACCCCAAAACGCGAGAGCCCGAACCCTAATCCCTCTCGCTTGCACGGATCTTGTGGAACTGCTAGGCCTTGGGAGGCCCTGAAGGGCCCTGGAAAGTCTGTGTAGCCCTGGGAGGCTTTTGTCTGGAAGAAAGACACCCTCACACTTAAACAGAAACCCCTGCCCTCTGAACCGACCTAGGTTTGCAGGCAGTCGAAGAAGACCTAGGGGGTTAGCACTGTTTATGCCAAACCAGAGTTAAGGGCTCACCAAGAAACTCCTGACACATAGCAGCCTTTGGGCAGGTTTGCAAGACAGCTTGTGGAGATTCTACAGCCGGAGAGTATTACCTGAGGGAATTTCCAGGTGGGTGCCCTTGCAAAGATTTGTACAAGGTTTATATAGGCAGCCGAGGAGTATACAAGGGCTAATTATGTGAAGCTTATACTTATATTGGGGAACTGCCCACCTAACACTTCCTTAGAACCGACGCCAGGTCCCCTGTTTAGTGGATTTGGGGCTTGCGCGCACTGCACAGTCGTCATATGATACAGATTCAGATAGAGACTGGAGCGAGAAAGCGAAAGAGGGAGAGGGAGATAGCGAGAGAGAGGGAGAGCCTGTGAAAAGGGAACTATGGACACCTCGCGCCAAAGCCGTAGACGTCTTTCGGAGCGGTACACGAGGAGACTAAACTTATATATATATATATATGTTTCACTGACTCCCCATGAACTTTGCACTCCGGAACCCTGCGCCCTGTCGATTTGAAGCTACTTGGGCCAACTAACCATGACACCCCAAACCCTAAACACTACAAAGCCCTTGACCCTAAACCCTAAAAACTACAGCCATGAGCCCTGCCAATTGAGCCAGACCCTGCCTGCCAACCTGACAGGGTTCCACTCGCCTGCAGGCTGTGGGTACAGAGTCTAAGGGTTTAGGGGATAGGGGTTTAGGGTTGGGTTGACTAAGCCGCCTTGGATTGCATCATCTTTGACCTTATACTTCCCTAAACTTGCAAGTCTGTTCGAAGATTCAAGAGGTAGGCCTTCAACCAAAAAACTGCAGTTCTAGTGTGGGGTTGCTATTACCTCACAAATACATGCTGCCAGCGTGTACCATACTGTAAAATTACTACTTTGTCTGCTCTGTTAGGACATGCGCTGGGCTGTTCACGCTTCATCCTTTCAAAAAGAGACAGCAACAGCAATGGCTTCATGAAAGCAGCAACAGACTAGGATGTAGGATTTCGGTAGGGGAACGCCCTGTCTGCATGAAATACTAAAATGGGAAGGCGTCCCAATGATAGACCGAGAGTGTCAGAAAGACCCAGCACTCATGCATTTCCAATACGAAATCACGTTAAGGACGTGAAATCGCAGCCAAACTTGAAGACTTCTGTCCACCACAGATTGATTGGGAAAAAAGGCAGGGATTGCGTAACCACCCCTATTACTGTTCTTACTACTACGAGTACGGTAATTATTTTTACTATTACCATTATTACTACTACTACGACTGTTGCGGTTATTACTATTACTATTACTACTATCACCAAAACTGTTATTGTACCATTACTATTATCCGTCATAGCAGTCCAGACCTCCCCCAGCGGCCTGATCCGCAAGTGCCTCCAAAAGCGTCATCTGCCTGGGACTCGAGGCTGCGCGTGCTCGGCCTCTCGGAGCTCAGAATTTTAAGGGCTTTTATAGGGAGGATTATATAGGGATGATGGAAAGGAACATGGAAACTATAGGAATTATAGGGATTATATAGGTTATATACAGGGATTATACGGAAATATATAAGCTGTAGTTTAAACTCCTATAGTACCGCCCTTGATAACCCCCATAGTAGTCCCTATATAATCCCCTACATAGCCCCCTTTAAGGAGTTTAGACTATTGCTCATATAGGGATTCTACAGCAAGACGTAAGGATAATGGAAAAGAAATGGAAACCACCAATTAGGGTTCAGCGCTTAGAGATCTGACACCAACACAGGTTTCAAGCCGTGAAGACCAGGCTCTATTACTTTCGGAACCTGGAATGGAATGTCATCAGAAAGCCGTCAATATCTTATAGCATGGCTTATTAAACAGGCTAGGCAATCAAATTCCAAAGCAGGTAGTCCAGCATACCCCTGATCCTCAATAATGTACAAGATTTGGCGGGCTCAGTTAGGTGACGGCTCCCTGGCCGGCTTAACAGTGAGTCCATGTTGATGCATTTTTGAAATGCGTAGAATTGTTGATGTTCATTGCATATTAGTTCATTGAGGGCTTCAATCATGCTAATTGGTTGCAATTAATTGGCTTTAATCGGTTTCTTAGGCTTTAAAGGCCAGGTCGTTAAACATAAAGGCCGAGCTCTTTTGCCAATACCCATACTCTACGAAGCTAAACTTAACTGGACCACTCACCCCCCTTCCCTGTCTCCTAGTACCGAGGACCAGACCAGACCCTTCTTAGTCTCCTCAAAACTAAACTGAGCGAAGCCTTCAGAATTCATTAGAAGTTAAAGGATCTCGCTTCCCTCGGTGAGCAATTAGGAACCCTAGTACGATCCCCCAGAACCCCCCAATTCGTTGAGGACTGAACTAAATGGAGGCACCGATGCACGCCTTTTGTCTTGAAACACGCCCGCACTCATCAAGATCTAACATATTTCAGCACCCCACCAGTTTCTTTGGGCGTGCTGGTTGCAAGTTCCACAACCCAAAACCGAAGCCACGGATTCCTTAATATACTACAGTAGTTTCCATTCTCTTTTTCATTATCCCAATATAAACCCAATATACTACAGTAGTTTCCATTTTCTTTTCCATTATCCCAATAGTAAACCCAATATACTATAGTAGTTTCCATTCTCTTTTCCATTATCCCAAGAGTAAATTCAACCCTAAACCCTAAACCCTAAACCTTAAACCCTAAACCCTTTCCACTAGTTTTCAACCCTTTTTACCCGAGCTGAGCACTGAGACCCTTCTACCCACCCTATTGGCCTTAATTTACAACATGGGGTTTAGGGGTTTAGGGTTTAGGGGTTATATAGGGATTATGGAAAAGAAATGGAAAGTACTATAATGGGTTATATATATAGAGAGCATTTCAGGGGCCCTATAGTGGAGAATCCAATGGAAAAGAAAATGGACAATGAAATGGAAGCTGGGGTTATATTGGGGATATAACTACGGCTAAACATGTGTTTAGGGGTGTCTTCCTAAAAAAAAGAGGGGGGTTCTGGTACACACACGAGGACGCCACAATCCTGACAGTGGCGTTTCGCAAAATGGCGGGGTCCTTGGGGAATGTATGGGAATTAAGTAAGACTTAGGGGTACTCCCGCTGAATTACGCAGGGTCCGTTTGAGAACCCGCCCATGTCCCTAAGTCACGAAGCAACGTGTTCCACTTCAGCATGCTCTAGGCTCCGATTGGAGACTCGAATGGGACTTTACATGGAAAATTGGATGAAAGTAGTTAGTATACAGATTGTTGTAGGTATCAAGAACCTAGGAAGTTCCCCAGGTCAACGTTTTGGCTTCATCTGGGCTTTGACGGTGCCAGGCTGTACCAGGTAAAGGTCAAAGATAACAAGCTGTGCAGCTGAGCACCCTGGCACGTGAGATTGATGTCGCCCATGTAACGTTACTTTGGTCATCTGCACTCGCCTTGCTACTTCTGACAACAACTTGCCAAGCCTTATTGCGAGGGTTTCGTCATTCTTGGGGAGAGACATGGGCCATTCTCCAAGTTCTCCTAGAGAATCCACAAGAGAAACCCTAAGCCATAAACCTGCAACAAGACCATAGGGCTCCCAAAGGGGGGCGCTTATACCCGAAAGCCTCTGGATCTGAAAAAAACCGCCATTTTGAGAAATACAACCTTGCTCCCATTTCTTCAGGGTTTAGGCTTTTAGTGTTTTGGCTTCAGAGTTTAGGGCCCTCTTTCTTGAGGAGCCGACCACTGTTGGCAAGGTTCTGATCGCTGAATTCTCGAATACCTCCATTCGCGGATGGCGGGATAAGTTCCGATTTACAGACTTCAGGGATTGATCCACTCTCCCCAGCAGTAAACCCCCCAGCCCCCTCTTAATAATTGTTCCCCCTACTATATCATGGTACTATATTGAAGATTCATTGAACTCTAGCTACTCCAACAGTTGCTGTTTTCTGTTCATTGCCTGATCTTCCTGTATGGCCTTTTGGGGGTTGGGAGCTCATTATGTTCACTAGGTCTTAGTAGGGAACAAAAGAATATAATCGCTATATAACTCCCATAGTTTAGATTCCCGTATTCTCGCCAAAGCCCCCAGCAAGTATATAACCTATCACAATGTAGTCGTTTCCATTCTCACTATATGAACCAAATGTATTCCCAAATTCCCTGCTAAACCCTAAACCCGAAGAACCAGTTAGTATGAGGTAGAAGAGATTAAGGCTTCTGGACTCCATGCTGGCTTTGGGGGCTGCATGTATGCTCGCTGCAAAGCCAACAGCAAAGGGGGCTCATCTCTGATATGTAGGGCTATATAAGGATATATATGGGCAATGAAGAATGAAAGCCACAAGCAAAAACCAATGAAGTGGGCACAACTTTAGCAATTAGGCTTTGGAGTGTGGGCACTTCAGACCCAGGAGACCATCACCCTATCAGTGCACATGAGGAACTGCGAAGGGAATTAACTCCCGACCACAAGGTCTTGTTTCGGATCCAAGGTAGACCCCAAATGGTACAGTAGTTGATCAAAACTCCTGTTCCTCAAATGGCCATTATGCCAATATGGAAACATGATTTCCCCTATACTAGTCCTCAAAGATCTACAGGACGATGGGACCCCGACCTAGCTCCCCAAATACCATTACCCTCGACCTTACACCCTTAACCCTATATAAGCCCTTCATATCCTTATATAACCCCTGTACAGCCCCTTGAAAGGTACCCCTATTCTTGGGAAACCCCAAATCTGCCTGAGCCTTCAGCTGATGACTATCTCACTTCATCTCGCATCAGATACTTTGAACTCCAATCATCTGCTTCGCTCCTGCTGACAGTAAGTCCCCGAACCCCCTTAATGATCACCCTATAGTTCCATTACATGAGCTATAGTCTAAACTTCTAGTATCACCTTGATAACTCCTGTACTACTCCAATTAAATAATCCCCTATATAAGCCCCCTTGAAAAAGTTCAGAGTGCAGCTCATAGTGATGATTGGGGGGTGGGGCATTGATCATAAGGTCGGGGTGATGTGTAGCTGAAGCGACCTAGCTCATCAAAGAGGGTGGTGCGCCAATTCTCTTGGGTAGCCTGGGCGCCTATGTAAGGTTGCACGCGCGCAGCATGCTTGATAGCAACCTGTTCGGGCACGAGCCCGCGCAGCAGTTGTGGAAGAATCGGGCCTCTGCAGCACGAGCATCACCAGTGTTGGGCTAACTCCAATTCTCTAGCTAAAAGCAGCGATGGTGCAGATGATGATGGAAATGAACAATAACAGTCGGAATGATAGCAGAGCCCAAAACTGTGGCAACTGTACTTTAACAGCATCACTTGCTCTGAGACTCTAGATCCCTAAGCCCTAAACTGCCCGAATCCAAGCTCATGAGCACAGCAGCTGGATTGCAACTTGCAGGTGGAATGGAGCCCTACGTGATTCTTACGTAATCCCTCTCGTAGTACCCAGATTACCTCACCCACTCCCGCTTAAGCACCAATACGACTCTAAGACAAGGGCCAACATTTCCAGTTGTGCTCAGAGAGGAGGGTAGGTCCAACTTTCAAGCTTTTCTCCGTAAATCTGATAGGGAGTTCCTTAGGCCCCCAACGCAAAACTCATGCGGGATTCAGGCTTCCCGGTTGCGCCAACCCAGCAGATGACTCCTTTGTGTCCTTCTCAAATTACCTGTGCCCCCCTTACATTTACCAAAAAAAAACTAAACCCTAAACCCTAAAAAAGACTGTGAAGGCTCGGGCTCCAGGCAAAGGCTCCTCAAAGAGTGCAGGGACGGCAAAGGGCCAGACGAGGTTGCTTAGACCTGTCTTTGTTTAGGTTTTTAATGGGGTTTAGGGTTTTAAGGTTTAGGAACTGCAGTATCTCGATGCAAAAGGCAACGGCTGATGGAAAAGAACCCTAGACCCTAAACAATCAATACCTGCGCTATGCTCAGCTCCCAAGACAACTTTGGGGCTTTCTGGCGGAGGGTTTGGGCTTTAAGAGTCAAGCTTTGGGTCCAAGAGCCAAGGTTTTGGGAAGTGGCAACGAGCATACTAAGGGAAACGACACAAGTATCCACGATATGACAGGAACAGAAGCTGGACAACATCGTGTGATGAGGTACTGAATTGAGGTGGACAATGGACGGTGCCTAAACAAAAGCCGCAAAAAAATATTTTCAGAGTGCATGGGCTCCATTTTGCATCTCCCGTCGCCATTCCAGCTACAATCTAAACTCCAAGTATCCCCGCAGTAAGCCCTATAATTCTCCCCTATATGATCCCCTGTATATCTTGAAGGAATTTAGACTCTAAACCCTAAACTCTAAACCCTAAACCGTATATAACTAGATCACTTCATGTTGTAGTGGTTAGCGGTTTTAGGGTGTAGGGTTTAGTGTTTTAAGGGCTTGCGGTTTAGGGTTCTTAGGATTTTTAGCGTTGTTAAGGTTGAGGAGGATTTTTAGCGTTGTTAAGGTTGAGGGTTTACTGTAGGGTTTATCAAGTCGCGGGTTTAGGGTTAGGGTTTAGGGTCCCTCCGTTGGAACCCCTTGCTGCAGCCTGCTCGGTGGTCCAAAACCCCTGCTTCCCATCGCAAGGCGTAGGCTCTCGAACTCTGTGGCCGATGTTCTCCAAGCCACTCGCATATCCTTTTGAGAACCCGCATGAACGTGCAATCCACAAAAAATAGCATTCAAGCAAATTCTGTCCAAGCTATAACTTGTAGTGTCCTGTAGTCTAGCCACCTGAAGTCCTGGAGTTACTGGCATGGATCATACCCGGGCTTCCTATGTTAGCATTCGGGTAGGGGCCCCAGATAGATCTACCGAACAAGGAGACTCCTCCGATTCATGGAACCTGAAGCCTCTCTCTCTCCCACATGAGCCTACACCTTACATCCTACTCCCAATGGACCATTAAGCCTATACCCTAACCCCTATGGATACCAAAAAACCCGAAGCCCTAACCTGCCTTGCGCGGTAAAGTTCAGGATCTTCCCTTTGGCACTGGTCGCGGTGGCTTCCATCCTCGGGGTCAAAGAAAGGAATGGGAAAACGCACGCGGTTCTGGGTTTAGGGTCAGGGATCAGGGTTTAGGGCTTAGGGCCCAGGGTTTTGCATCCCTGCACTTGGCCCTACAGAATCCCCCGTCACACTCCACAGAATGCCTTGGCCCATTCCTTTTGAGGCCTCCGGTCCTATCGCCAATCACAATCCGGATGATGCATTCCTGCATTCCTTTTTCAGGTTCAGGGCTCCACCCCAAATGCAGTCCGTGCACAATTTGATGCTCAGGGCGTACCCTCAACCATTTTCCACATGCGTAATACCTTCCCCCATTCCTTTTGAATTCTTGAGTTCAGAGCTTATCCCCAGCCACAAAGTCCGTAGAATGCATTGCCCCAATTCCTTGTAGGGTTCAGAGCTTTGGGTTTTGTTTAGATGGAAGCAGAGGGGGGTTCACTCAATGCCCCGGGACATGTAGGGATTGCGAAGCAATCGACGCACACCTTCTTGCTTCAGGATTCGGGGTTGGTGCCACTCTGTTGTGGATGATAGGGATTAGAATGCCGTGTTATTTGAGGCCCGCTACAGGGATCCGTTCCTGCGGGATACTAGGACAGGAAATGTTGAAGAAGTTCCAACTGGGCCGGAAAGTAGGCAGCTAGAGGGCCATCGTCGGGTCATAGTACAATCTTCAACTTCTGACAGCTGCGAATGCATTATAGGTTAATCCAGTCCTTCCAAACAAATGGACCTAGCAATTAGATTTCCCAGGGTCCTAGGGGAAAATTGAATAGCGAACATGTAGTAGTTTCCCACAATCAGGGAACCCCAATATAGACCCCCAAATACTATAATCCGTTTATAGGGACCCCCAATAGGGTACCCCTAATGTTGGGAAACCCTCATGTAGAGTTGGTACTATGGGTTTTGCACCTGCAGGCCAGACAGAAGAGAAAGCGTACGGGCCGTCATCAAGCCCTGTTCTAGAAAGCCTCCGAACGCCTGTACATCCGTAAGGATATGCTACAACGAAGTTGAATTGAAACATGTCATGTGTGGCGCCTGCTAAACGGTTTAAGGTTTGGAGCTTAGGAGGGTCTCTTTAGGATGGTAGACGGCTCACCCCACAACCCCGGCCCGGTCTGCTCATACACCGTTGAGGGTTTGAAATCTACCCAATAACAGGCCTGGATGAATGGCTCCCGAGAACTAGCCAGTGTTCAAGTCCGAAACTCCAAGCACGGAACCCTCACTTGAAACCCTTCATACCATAAACCTCCACCTCTAAGCCCTAAGCCACGTACCCTTAAGCATATACATAGGCCAAAAAAAAGAATAACACCATGTCCAGAAGGTTGAAACTTCAAAATGTTCCTTCCACCTGGTAACAAGCTTCTTCATCTCCAACTAGCCCCTCCCGCAAATTATATCTGGGGTTTAGGGTTTAGGGTTGGAGGCACTTTCTGGAACATCAGGTACTCCCAAATTTCCGTCCCTGGTATACTTCTACATACAAATACGAGATTGGAACAATTCATTCCCGCCTTAACCAGCCTGATCTCCGGTAAATTCAAGATAAAACCACGAACTAAACCCCCTAAGCCCCCAAAATCCCGCAGTGTACATCTTTTTTAGCTGGTTCTTTCTTGGAATGCTTTTTAAAGCTATAGATATCTCATATTACTTGTTGGGTTTTTGTATGATAGGTAAGCACGATGTCCAGCAGTGATCCAGATAACGAGCGCAGCACACTTACAGGGGGTGGCCTACCTCACATAAGCCACATACGCCCAACATTCCCCAGCCCAGCCCCCAGCCAACCCTGAACACTAAACCGCGCTAGTCCCATGACATGACCCGCCCCGGCATACCCCTCCCCTAAAGAAGCCCTGGAATGAGGTTGCCAAGGTCTCTGGCAGCTCGCACCCCTGGAGCAACATGGTGCCCGTGGCCTTGCGCGGCGTGGAAGTTGTGGGTTCCCCCCTGAAGTGAGACATAGTTATAGTCCGACCTAAGTACACAGGTAGATGAAACAAGGCAATTCAAAAACTCTATCTAGTTCATAAATGACCTTAATTAATAGGAAGCCGGGGGATAGACAAGGGATTGAGGGCTTGTGGCCTTAATGACAGACCCCCCTTTACAACAACATGAAACCACATAGGCGGGGTCCTCCTTCTTGGCGACAATAACCCCAGTTTGGGAAGGAAGAATTCCAAAAGGTGTCATCATATAATGGTTCAATCTAGGGTTTAAGGTTTAGGGTTTAGGGTTTAAGGTTTAGGGTTTATAGGGTTTAGAGTTTAGGGTTTAGGGCTTCGGGTTTATGAGGAAGCCCAGCACGAAAAGGAGCATGGCCATGGCAGTGGAGTCTAGTGGAACCGACCAGGGAAGTGCTGCAGCCAAAGCTGAGACCACAAGGATACTGCCATGTAGCCAGTCATTTCAACACCCTAAGCTCCCCATAAACCCCTATGTCCTATGTGAGCCACGTGGTTTAGGGTTTAGGATGGTTTAGGGTTTAGGGCCTTTAGGGTTTTAGGGTTTAGGGCCCCTGTGTAACCCCAGTTTCCGTTTCATGTTCCAGCAGGGGATGAGATCCCGAAACCTTCAACCCAATTCCTGAACCCAGCTGAAGTGAAACACAAACACGCACTAGAGCATTGTTTAGAACTCAAAGCTTATAGACGCAAATACATTTCCCAAGCTTGTGCGCAACTCTGTAGAACTTGTAGCAAAGTAGCACCGGCAAAACCGCAAAATAACGGGACATCACATGCAGGAGAAGAATCTGGGTCGTTTCCTGACGATGCACTGGCAAAAGCTTACCGTGTATCACCCAAACCCTAAACCCTGGGGTTTAGATTTTAGGGTTCATAATTCTGACCTAAAAGCTTTCAAAAATGACCCGCCAGGTGGGCAAACATTCAACGAACACCCTTACAGCAAGCCTATATAGACCTCATATAGCCGCATGACCCTTGTGTATGGAACCTGTATATGAATCCTATATGGGGGTACTCACCTGAGTAGTGTTTTTTTCGATGGTTGAACCTAGTTTGACTATATTCCCTATATGAAATACTACACCCCAAAAGGAGGATCTAATCTTACTCTATATTGGGTACCATAATGTCCCAATCCTGGTAAATACCCACTTACGGGCATCATTGACTTAGGGCAGTCCTGCAAGAGGTTCGCAATGCTTTGTGCCGAAAGCGTTGGCATCTTCTGCCTGGGTTGATAATCGTAGGGGTCATATAGAGTAAATTTTCATGATGACCCCTGCTCTGCGTTCCTTAAAGGGGTTATAGGGGACATACCTATATGTATATATATATATTATAATATGTAGAGGGTTTAGGCTTTAGGGGTATGGCCGGAGAAATGGAAAATTAAACGGAACATAAGCGGAACATTAAATGGAAGCTGGGCTTGCCATGGTGTTTTAAGGATTTATGGACATAGGGTTTAGGCACGCGAAACGCACTCAAGCAGGCATGGTTAGTTCCGGGATCCCAGTGAAGTAGCCAAGGGCAGCCAAGCACCCAGTAGGGCTTAGGGTAGGGTCCAAGCTAGATACCTATACGATACAATTAAACCCGAAACCCTAATGTAGTCAGACAGGGAAGGAATCTAGGACTATGTAGTTGGAAAGCCTTTCGGCCTCTGTATTCGCCTCTGTCTCGCTCTTCCGCTTCCGTGTTCAACATCTTTGGTTTTACCAGAGGTTGCTCTTTGATCCATATCGGGTGGGTGTCACTAAACAATTCTACCCCAAAGATGGAAAGTTACCCGATGTACTGGTCAGTCTTGTCAAGAAATGAAGGGAAGTTCCTGCTCTAGTTCCCACGCATCCGTAAGCCGACGCTTGTAACAAATTTGGGAACAGGATGCAGATTCTCTATATACAGGTATTTTCCTACACAATTTAATGGGCTCGAGGTCTGGGGCTTAGGAAATATTTCCTATATCAGTTAACGGACATAGGTTCCTTATCAGGGACAAAATTTCGGGACTATAGATAAGCTACAGGGAGGGGCTCCTATGTCCACCCCTACGAGTCCCTTAATAAGACCAATATTGACAGTAGCTCATATGAGCTATCATCTAAACTCCTAGTATCCTCCTTAATATCCCCTTTAATAGTCCCCTATATGATCTCCTATATAAGCCCCCTTTAAGGAGTTTTAGACTATACCCTAAACCCTACCTAAATCCTAAATAGTAGTTTCCATTTTATTTTCCATTATCCTTATATAAACCCTATATAATCCCCTATATAATCCCCCCTTTAAGGAGTTTAGACTATAGCTCATATGGCTTTTTGCTTAAGGACTCAGGGGGCTCAAAGGTGGGATGA
>CAJNIZ010046300.1:19135-40850 GCA_905231905.1 Symbiodinium pilosum | reverse complement strand
CTTGAGTTCTCAGAGGTGCAACATTCCTGCTTTGGAGAATCCTCTCGCTGAAGCTATTCAGCGGGTTGCATATTTTTCCTGCTGCGCACGCATTAAGGTGATGCCCAGGATCTCACTTCTGCTGCATCACGGCCATGCATGGCAAAAAATCTCGTCTGGCACACAACGACCCTCAAGTGCAGACAGGAAAATTCCACGCTTGAGTTCTCAGAGGTGCAACATTCCTGCTTTGGAGCGATTTCGAATGTTTGCCCGCATTTTGTTGGGCGCCCACGGCCTAGCACCTCAAAGCAGCTAGCCCCTTTACTCCTGCCTTCTTGATGCAGGGGAACATGGCTGTATGCCCAGCGAAGCCAAACACCCTGAAAAGTATCCTCCAAAACTGCCCGTTCCTCACATGTTCTTGATGCGTGTGCATCGTCACATGATCTCTCTTGTGTCCGAAACGAAAAGAATCGTTGGTACCAGGATCCTTTCAAGCAGCAGGCCACTCACATCGAGAACCTATCTCCGGCTCTTCTCAAGAAGCAAAGCTCCACAAGTATCCCAAAGACATTGCAGCCCTATAAGGGGTCATATAGAGGGTTAAAGAAGGGTTAGGGAAGATAGGCGTATAGAATCGGGTTACATAGAAATAATGGAAAAGAAAATGGAAACAACAACAACAACAACAACTACTGCTGCTGCTACTGCTGCTGCTGCTGCTACTACTACTACTACTACTACTACTACTACAGTTTAGATCGTCTTCAGAGTCTCGAATCAGCAGTCCAGGTCGTCATCATGGGGGATGAAACCTCCATGTCGTAGAGCTCCAAGAAGTGAACCGCCTGCAAGAATATGGTTTAGGGCTTAGGGCTTAAGGGTTTAGGGTTTAGGGCTTAGGGCTTAGGGAACTCTAAACCCTTTCAGGTTTGGGGCTGGTTTAGGCCTTAGGCGCAAGGCTAGGGCCTGGAAGTCTTCAGGCCAGAAACTTACTTGGGGTTCGTAGGGAATATACCACATCAGGACCATGTCAGGATTATGTTCCCTTATTCCCCACTAACAACCAGTAAGGAAAGTTACTTCAATAATCATAAGTCTCTTGTAATCCCTCGCAGTTAATTACGGCTTTGGAACCCCAAGGCGCAGCATGCATTTAGCAGCAAAGCCTCTCACTTCAGGATAAACACTGCAATGCTGAAGCCATGGGATTTGGGGGAATATGGCGAATGGAACAGAAACTGGAGACAGCGGGGCATATACAAGGATTATGTTGGGAATGCATATTTGGAGGATCTAAGTTGCCCCCCCCATTTATGAAAACCATAAACATGCCGACACCTCAAAGGCCTGTCGAAACATAACTTCAGTCATTGAGGGAGTTAGCTTAGTCTGGGGCTTATATGTGCATCTCTACAAGCAAGCCAAGTAAACCCCAAACTATGATCTACACTTAGCAGGGAACCCTACTGTCCCTAAACCCTAAACCCCAAAATTTAAAACCCTAAACCCTTAACCCTATTTAACCCATTAGAGTAGTTTCCATTTTCTTTTCCATTACCACGGATCCCCAGAATCTACAAGGTCACCCTGCTTGTCAAACCCTGACTTCAGCGGCAAGGGCCTGTCAACCAACATGGGATGTGAGCATCTGCCAGAACCGCCAGCGTTGTCTGCCGACAGCGCAGGCATTCAGTTTTTCAGAGCTTCTCGAAATTGGTGGCCCCTTTCGCGGGATCAATGTTATGGATAGAAAGCTGTCCGAAGTATTTCTTGTGAGCGTCAGGTTGACAAATCCCTAGACAATTTCGTTCCTGGCGTTTCGCGTCTGAAATTTGTTTCAGTCAAGGGTCCAGGTGCTTGGATTTAGGGTTAAGGGTTTAAGGTTTAGGGTTTAGGCTTTAAGGCTTAAGGTTCAGGGCTTAGCGCTTCAGGGTGTAGACTTCAGACTTGAGGGTATGCCAATGAGTGCTGAGATCGTGCTAAGTTAAACTAGCGGTGGCTAGCGTCCCCTAAACCCTAAACCCTAAACCCTAAACCCGATGACTTCCACCTTGGTTGATGCGAACAGAAATGGCGCATACTGCACATAGGAGACGCCTCGAGAACGTTATTGGCTCCAATGTGTTTAGGGTTTAGGGTTTAGGGCTTCAAACCCTATCTTCATATTCAACCACGATGCGGTAAGGTGGTTCTACCCTACAGTATTTGGCGCCCTGCTACATTGCCCAACCCTTCTTGGAGAGTCCATTTTCATTGGAAGGAAGGCCACCAAGACCCCAGAGCTGTCCCGCTGAACCAATGTAAATCCTATGACTCTTATTACTATTGATACTATGATTACTATAACTAACTCTTACTACAACAATACTTATTGTTACTAGTGTTACTGTTATGACTCTGATTACCAGTATTATTGTTATTACTACTATTACCAATATTACTACCCAAGCATGCTGGTAGGCCCTGTACTACGGCAACCTGAATGGCGACACCAGCTCTTCCGAGAAAAAAAAACTTCTTCAGTTATGCGTGCCCTTGCGGATGCTGGCAACGTCCCCCTTAAGTAGACCGAATATGGGGGATATGGGGGTCTTACTATAATATATCCAAAGCCATATTCTATCCACGTAAGGGGGACTATAGGGAGTGCAAGAAGGCTCTAGGGGTCCTGCCAAGCAGAGATGATGTATGGAGTGCTTCCCACACTCCTGCGTCTAGGTCTCAACCTTGTGCTTCCGACCAACCACACACCCCAAAATCCCACACCCGCTGACCGAAAGCGGCGATGCCTGGAGCAGGACCAACCTAAGCTCCACTTTCAGGCAATCAGCATCTTCAGGTTTTCAGGCCCCTCAAAATGTAGAAAGGGTTCTAGCAAGGAAGATTTAAGGTCGGCGTGTTCTACATTCATCATGTACACCATTACTCCCAGGGCTTGATGTAGGACCTCAGGGGCTCTACGGGTACATGCGGATCACAATGGGCTTGTGGGGGTTCCCGCCTATTAAGGGTTTGTTCAAGCTAGTAGTTCCGAAAAACTCGCTCATGCTTGACTGCCAGCATGTGGCATGTATCCCTAAACCCTAAACCCTAAACCGTGTCACCGCTGACACCCCGTGCCACCCCGGGACTTGAATGGACGCTTGCCAAAGCACGAACGTAGAGCCAGTCATGTAAATTCGATACTGTTTATGCACGCCACCGGGATTGGGGTAGCCAAAATTCCGTACCTTCATCTCAGAGGCCTAGTCCTTGAACCGAGTCCCTAAACTCTAAATCCTACGCCTTCCACATAATGTTAACCTGAAAAATTAGTAATACGATTCCCTCAGAACCAATTAAATGCCCAAGGCCTGAGATATGATTCACCCTCAAGCCCCGTTCAAAGTATTTAGGACCCTAGGCCACAGGCCATCCCAGCTGGGAGTGTGGCAGGGCACTCTGTTGGTCTTGTAGAACTCAGCGGACCAGCAGAAGATGTTAGTGGACCCCCACTCTGTGATAGTGATATAATAGGAATATAGGAGGACCCCAATATATTCAGCGCTATCCCTGATATTCAACATTACTGGGTGGGAGGGGGGCTCGACCGAAAGAAGATGTGAAGGTTCCATTTTCTTTGTTATTGGACTCTCGATGCAGAAAATCAAATCACAACCACTATCTCATGTAGCTATGGGCTGAGGGAGGCTGTTCAAATTCTGTGGGTGGTAGATTGCAAAATACGTGTCCAGCCCAATGCTCCTGCCGATGCAGAAATAGGGCCAACAAACATCAGGGAGTAAAACCGAACTGGTCTGAAGAACCTCAAAATATGACATTTTCCGTATGTGTTGAGCATGCGTAAAATTCTACTGAATGGTGGTCCCCGAACACCCCAAGCATCATGCTCGGAATCGACAAAACAACAGGGTGATACATCTTCCGAGTCCAAATCTCTAAGCGCTCAGGCAAAGTTGTTTCTTTGCTTGGTAAGCTCAAGAACTGGAAACCCAACAGCTATGTTACCAAGCGAGAGCCTTGCATGGGACGCCAGAAGGAATTCAAGAAGTTCGGATACAAAGTAGTCAGATGCCTAGAGACGATCATTCGACAAGCTCAAGACCACAGAGTGACATAACATACAGCCATAAACACGCGGACACTCTAAGCATGGGAAGCTGGCCATTCTCTTCTCGTGTTTTTTGAGGGCTTCCACAACACGAGGGGTGCCATTTCAGGGGTCCATTTTGAGGGTTACAGAAATCTGGCGTCGATATTGATAATATCAGGCCCCCCCTAATGTAGACCTGTGATTAATAAACCCCCTCCTATTTTAAGGGCTTTAATATAACTCAGCCTATCATACTCCTTATTAAGGAAAGGGGGTTTATTAATCACTGGTCCACATTGGCTAAATCCCCTATAAAACCCCCTATATTCCCCCTCTGTTACCCCTATACTACCCCCATATTGGTTAGGGAAAATGAATTTTCGCACTGCTAGAGCTGGGGATTCCGACGCGGAGGGTCCAGCCACGCCGGCGTGGTAGAGGAACCCTGAGGCTACAAGGCTTCTTAAGGTCAAGGGGCTCAAAGTGTTTAGGGGTTTAGGGCGTTTAGGGTGTTTAGGGGTTTAGGGGTTTAGGGATTGGTCAGTCCCCCCGTTCGTAACAGCTCCTTAATATGGAGTTAATAAGGCCTTAATTTTACTATAACAGCCTCTTGTGGTACCCATTACTGGGTGGGGGATTGACCGAAGGCTTAGCGTAGGGGGTTTAGGGATAAAGGTTGCCCCCAAGCCCCTACACCCTAGGACCTAACTGCTAAACCTTGGCCCCTACGTCCCTAAACCCTACACGCGCAGGTTTAAGGTACTCCGGAGCTGAAAGTGTTTATGGGGTTTAGGGGATTTAGGCTTCATGGTTGGACAGGGATTCACAGGGTTTGGGGATTGGGGGTCCAGGCGGTCAAGATCCAGAATCCAAGGGCAAGAGGATTTTCTACTTAGAGATAAGCTTTGTTCCAGAAACCTTGCAAAGAGTGGCTTCCAATATTTGAGTGTAACTTTTGTTTGTTGGGGCGGAGGGGGGGGGGGGGGTGCTAAAATCAGGATTATAAAATACAAGGTATCCATACTGAAGGTCCCCCTATTTAGGAACACTACCAAGTCTCAACCGAAACTGGATGACAAAGTTCCAGCCTGCTCTCAGTATCCCCCCCTCAGAACACTAATTGAAGAACGGACTGGACGATTAAGGAAAGAAGTGAACCATTTCCCCTGCCACGACCTAGGTCCAAATCCAGGGAGCTTGCTTTCGGAACCTCCCGCCAAACTAGACCGCCGAAACGGCACTGAGCGACAATCTCAGGGGCCATCTTAAACCGATGTTGGCATTCCATGGAAGCTTAGGGACGCCTGGACAAGTCGATTGTCAACTTCTACGTTTATGTGCACTGCAACGCCGCAAAATGCAGGGTTTGCTGCTTTCAAAACCTCAAGAGAAAGGAGAAAGGGACCGATAATGCTCACTAAAAACGGTCATATTGGGGTTAGATTGGGGTTATATTGGGGCTATATTGGGCTTATTATGGGATATTGGGATAATGGAAAGTAAAATCGAAACCAATAAACCCACCAAGCCTCTGCATCTGCCATGCTGCGAGCATGGAAGCTTGGAGAGCACTAGCTGTGTTTTCAGGGGTTGTTAAGGTTTAGGGGTTTAGGGTGTAGGGTTTAGGGTGGTTGCCTTGAAATCAAGGGCAGTGCTGTTGTGGTTAGGGTGTGTGGGACAATTCTGTCTGTGGCAACCGGAGCAGAGGGAGCCGGGTGTATGTCAGCGAAGTGTACCATGATATACGTACTATAACATACTAGAATATGCTATAACATAGTACCCTAAACCCTAAACCCTAAACCCTAGACCCTAAACCCTAAACCCCTAAACCCTATACTACAATATGTCCCTAGAGGACAAGTGTTTGCATGAAAAAGGGCTGCAGGGAGCATCCAGGCTGCAGAGCGAACCCTGCAGCTGAACTGAACTCACTGTTGAGCCTTGCCGACAATGGAGATAACAGTATAGTCCCCTTAAGTAGATATTATGGACTACTATTTAGGGTTTAGGGTTTAGGGTCCCCCTTAAGTAGATAGAATACTCCAATAATGGAGAATCAAATGGAAAATAAAATGGAAAATGAAATGGAAACTAGGGAATATATAGGGGTTATTAGGGTTATAGTCCCCCTTAGGAAGATAGAATATGTGGTATACGGGGATCTTATTCTAATGTACCCAAAGCCATGTTCTATCTACTTAAGGGGGACTGTCATTTCCTCAACTGCGAAGCCTTCCACCCAAAACCCTGATTTCTTCGCTTTATGCCTCCGGTCGTCGATCGGCAGTTCCCTCGCAAGCCGCACTCGCATGGGCTCTGCTGGACTCCCTGCTCTGGCTTTTGGCTAGCTCGGAATGAAGGAATGGAGAAGAAAATGGGATTTAGGGGTTAGGGTTTAGGATTTAGGGTTTAGGGGTTTGGGTTTTAGGTTTTAGGGCTTAGGATAGTTTAGAAGGAATGAAAAAAGAAAAGAAGATGGGGACTACTATAATGGGTTATATAGGGACTAATAGAAAGATCCAGTCCTTCATTCTTAGCTAACCAGAGGTAAGGGACTCCCCACTCCACTGCAGCGTGGTGTTGACTGGTATCAAACAGCTAAAGCTACACTCAAGATCAATCCCATATCACCTGGGTTGGCCCCTAAAACCCTTTGAAAAAAGTTAATATATAGAGTCCCCTATTAAAGCCAGTAGGCAAAACATTAAATATCCCAGGGGCCTACCCAGTCACTCAGAAATTAAAAGCCAAGTGCTGCAAAACCAAGTCCCGACTCCTTATTCCTGATTTCATATCAAACTGATCAGTTCATTCAAAACGCCCAGCCGGAGGAGCAAGGGCCAATTTCAGATCCTGGCATCACCGCCAGGAGCGCTTCTAGGTTGCACAAGCTGCCAGTCAGCACTGTTCTCAGGGTGTGCATTGCTGGGTTGCTCTCTCTGTGGCTTGCTACTCTTCAGACGTTTCCAAAACTGACCGTTACAAAACTTGCCAATGAACCAGGAAAGTGAGACGATGAAGCTTCTGAATAAATATATGCAGATGGATCTACGTGTGTATATATATATATAAATACATACCATGGTCGCATAGCACAGAGTACTTGGCATTTTGCACTTCTAAGGTTCCCTCCTTGTCTAGATGTTTTGTCTGAAGCCTCCTACGCCCCTACGCATCATGCCAAGCCTAAGAAGGATCCTCTACTTTGGGGCACGCAGCAAGCATCTGTAAGATATTCATTGTCAGGCATGGGCTGCCAAATGATGATGAAGGATACAGCGCAGTGATATGTACACTAGGGTTCAAGGTTTAGGGTTTAGGGTTTTGCGGGGATACATAGTATTTCGATGTATTTCGCGTCTAGGTGCATCTCAAGAAGCGAGGAGCTGCAATCGCTAGGAGTGTCTACAGTGAACAGTTTCTGGGCCGGGCAGCTTGTGCGGCTGTCACTGCGACCTTGGTTGGCGAAGGCAAGGCCAACGGAGCTTTTTGGGGGGTTTAGGCTTTAGGCTTTAGGGTCTAGGGTTTAAGGTAGGGGTTATAGGGGATATATTGAGCATATAAGGATATTTAAGTCTGCTGTGATCATTCAGGAGTTCATGTCATTATCTGATGGTTGCTAGTATGAGTACAAGTGTTATTCACCATGTTCTTGTGAAGCCAGTCTGACCCTTAGCAGATGCTCTTCGCAACCCCTAGACCCTGGTGCTCCCCCCATGCATGTGAAGTGGAGTAGGTTTAAGTGATGGTAGTTTGAAATGCTCTGGTCATGTCAGCAGCAATCCGAACTAATTTCGGGTCAAGTCATGCTTGCTACGTTCTGGATGATTCTTCGGCAAGCTGGAGGCAGGGCAGCTACAGGCTACAGTTGAAGGGGAGTATAGGCACAATGCGTCTTGACACTTCATGTGAAACATGAGCGGGCAATGTCACACCAAAATGGTCTATCATCTCCGCTACGTTGAAAAGTCAACCAGCCACTGAACGACATGTTAGTATAGTAGACAAGATAAGAACAATCCAAAGTCAGAACGATGCCCTCCACAAAACTTCCGGAATAGGCACCAAATATCGGTCATTCTGAGAAAAGGAAGACGATGGGGTCTTTAGGCACCCTGTTTTGGAGGGAATGAAGGAAGAAACCCGTATAGCAGCACAATGCTGCAGCAGTGCATTTTATTCTCCCTTCTTTCATTCCCTCAATGCTGCCCTTCACCTCATCTAAACCCTCAAACCCCACAAAAGCTTCCAGCTTCTTCTCCATGGCCCTACCCACAGCTGAGTTTAGGGTTTAGGGTGTAGGGTTTACAAGTTTCAGCACGTGCTCAACTGCAGCAAGAGGGCGCCAAGAGCGCTTTGAGGCCTTTGGCGAAGAACAACTTGTGGCCCATGCGGGTGATCCCGAGGGTCTGCCAAGAGGTTGACAGCTTCCGCGTTGAGGAATTATGTAGGGGTATATAAGGAGTCTATGTAGGGGTTGCATATGGCTTACATAGGGGTTATATAAGGGTATACAAGGATTAAAGCAATAGGGGGGATCAAATGGAAAAGCAAATCAAACTGAGACGGAAACTGATATTCAGCGTTTTGGGCTTGGAGCTTCAATGAAACTCAGTTGGAACAGCAAATTTAAAATGCCATGGACATGTCTATTTATGGCTGGCTTAGGGCTTATTAGCAAATTATAAAGGAAAGGCAAAATGGAAAACAAAATGGAATCTACTAAGGGAAAGCGGGGGAGTGGATCTCCATATAATCCCCGTATGCACTCCCCCTGGAGCACCAGTCGGATGCAGGCCAAACACTAAACTCTGAACCTACTATGGCTCGGGGGGTATCGAGGGCTTGGGATAATGGAAAGTAAAATGTAAGAAGCAAATGGTAAATGAAACGGCAACTGGGATTTCTAGGAATATGTAGTGTTGAGGGTTACATTGCTGGTTGTCAGTACAAGTAATG
Organism: Symbiodinium pilosum; assembly: GCA_905231905.1. Lineage (NCBI taxonomy): Eukaryota > Dinophyceae > Suessiales > Symbiodiniaceae > Symbiodinium > Symbiodinium pilosum. The sequence goes on along the minus strand of CAJNIZ010046300.1, from coordinate 31,810 downwards.
AATGACTGAATGAAGGCATGAAACCGAAAAACGAAACCAGCAATAAGCGCAAGAAGGGAATGGAAGCGAAGATGAAAACTGATGTAGAAGATTGACCAGTACTACTATGACTGCTACTAGTACTGCTTTTACTACTATTATTAGTACGATTACAAGTATTATTGTTCTTATTACTACTGTTATTCTTATTGGATATGGGCTACGGCACAGTTTGAAGCTCTTTGCTTGCAATTGAGCGTGACTTGGTTTTGCAGGCCGGTGTGTAGTCATTTGGGTGGCCGCGAAGCAGACACATGGAGGCATTCATTATTAGTAGGGGCGATTGATGGCCCCTTTGATTATCCTAGACATCTGGCGCCATAAAAAAAACACGCAACAACAAATGGAACATAATGCTTACTCACAGAGGCAGTCGACAGAAGTAGGCGACAAGCTTTGTAATGGCGACTGGTGCTTGGCTCCAGCGACAAACCTAAACCAAAAGTAGAGTAAGTCATGATTCGTGGGCTTAACCCTTTGAAAGTTGAGATACACGCCTTGAAAGCTGGGGGAAGCCGGAGATGAAACGACGGAACATGTGGGCTTTCAAAGCTGCGGGTCCCTTCCTGAAAGTCGCTATGACAAGTACTTTGGCTTTTTGCGGGTCTACGAGGAGGCCGAACTCTTCAGAAATATCTCCATGTACCCACCGCGTGCCAGAGCCCAAGCAGGAAACCTGCTGCCATCTGCTGCCTTTACTTAAAACGCCCTCTAAGCAGCAGTGAAGTCCTCCCAATTGCGCCGTATCACTTCTTTGTATGTACATAATGCAATGTAGAACCAAACCCTACGCCACGTACCTGTCCAACAATCTGCCCTTCGAGGCGCATCACCATTGCTCTGGCTGTTTAGGCAGCGTTTAAGCGGAAGCCCGTAACCTCCAGCAATTCTGGTTAGAATTCCTTCGCATCTAATCTGAAGTCCTGACGACATTGGTCTCTGAGTAACATGCGAGGCTGCTTTCCCAAACAGGCCATGCCCCTAATTCCCAACCCGACAAAACGGCGCCCCACACCGTCCTAAGCCAAGCGCCCAAACTCCAAGCTAACAAACACCCATACATCCCAAGCTAAAACGCTATTGGCCTGTACCTCCATTTAATCTCTACGCCTTCCAACGCTCCTCCCATAGTCCATATCCTTCAAGCACCCCCAACCTCCAATTCAATTGCTGAACGGACAGGGACTCCCACATGTTCTCTATACCCTAAACCCTAAACCACTTAGGAGCACTCATAGTTTGGCCCCACTAAGGTATGCATACGTCCGTGGTCGGCCTCCCAGATGGACGGCTCCACCAGCGCCAGCCCCGTTGCGTTGGGGTCCACGATGGCGGCGCGGAGCTGCATTTTTTAGAGGCGAGGGTTATTTAGGGGATTATATATATGTATGAATATGTATATATATACAGATAAGGTTATATAGGGGATTATTTATATATATATATGGGGCTAAGGGTCTAGGGTTTAGGGTTCAGGGGCGTATGGGGCGTAGTGGAGTCAGGGCATGGGCTTAAAGGCTTAGGATTCAGGATCATTCTCGAAAGTCAGGGAGCCACAAGAAGCCTCGGGATTTCTGTGCATGGTACGCAACAGTTCTAGGGACCACATCTTGAAATGAATGTGCGGGGTCACGATGGGTAGAGGGTCTAGGTTTGGATTCCCAAAGAATGTCAGGAATAGGATATAGTCCCCCTTTAGTCGATAAAATATGGGTATATGGGGATCCAATTATAATATACCCAAAGCCATATTCTATCTACTTAGGGGGGCTTATAGGTAGGGGGAGATTCGCAGCCTGGGGACAGGTTAGAGCTTTGGGGCAAAGAGTCATTGTTCAGGTTCAATTTGCTTTGGGGAATGGTTGAATCAGAGGTTGAACCCCCGCTCTTACTGCACTTCCGCGTGTGAAGGGCTGCAAGTAGCAAGAAGAGAACAATCCGGCTTCTTCCTTTGTAGTCCCAATATCTATAGTCCCCCTTGAGTAGATAGAAATAATGGCTTTGGGAATATTATAATTAGATCCCCATATACCCCATATTCTATCTACTTAAGGGGGACTACATATCCAACCCTAAACCCTGAACCCTAAATAGTAGTTTCCATTTTCTTTTCCATTATCCCTATATAACCCTCATAGTATACCGATACCTACTTCAGGGGGACTATAATGCTCTCCAATCTATGAGAGCTGTTCGGCGGTTGGAGGATTGCCTACGGGGAACAGATTGCGGCCTAGGGGCTAGGCCTTTGCAGCTTAAAGGTTTTAGTGGCATGATCCCCCTTAAGTAGATAAACATGGGGTATATGGGGATCTTATTATAATATACCCAAAGCCATATTCTATCCACTTAAAGGGGACGATATCCTGGGAGATAAGCCACTGCAATTCCAGCAAATCTTCCTGCGGCGCTCTGACGCTCTCTTAGAATGGATGCAGGGAATCTTACACTATTTACGATTCTCAGTATACTGCGTGCCTTACAGGGTATTCTATAGGGCGGTGCATCATATGAGCTACTGTCTCAACTCCTAGTATCCCCCTTAATATCCCCTATGGTAGTCCCTATATAAGCCCCCATATAACCCCCTTTAAGGAGTTTAGACTATAGCTCATATAATTTCATCCACCCCAAACCTGAGAAGGCGGCATCGTCTTTCCCAAAGCTTGCTGATGATCCCTAGGTAACCCTCTAATTAATGGGTTTAGGGTTTAGGGTTTAGGGTTGATACCTATATTCACGCCCCCACTTCTCCTTAAGCACCAGCAAAAGGGTGCAAGTCTATTAGAGATTTGGAGCCGAAGATGTGAGGTGCATGGCTCAGGATAACTGCATGACATATCCGGCTTTCTCAAAATCGGGGTGCTGCCCTAGGACCCGAAGAATATACAGTTACAGAAACATGTAACTACATATAAACCAGTGCTTACAAGAGGAATGTTTATAGGGCCCCCTACAAGGATTGCACAAGGTCAATTTTGATATCCATCCAACTGGACAAAGTGGCTGGCTTGATAGGACCAAAAAGCAATCAATAACTACACTCGGAACCTAGGGGGGGAATTTGTCGCAAAAAGCGGTACGCAGCTGGCATAGATGCGCATGAATGTAGATATTGCCCGATCCAGTAACATTCCACGAGGCAATCTTACAATCAGAAGATGCCGCACACCAGTCCAAATATGGCACTCACACTTAGAGAAGTCATCGAACAAAGTGCCACTTCAAGGTCCAATTTTTCTCTTCTACTGATTACTGTATGACTGGATGTGCAAACCTCAGTACTTGAACATGCTGGGCTAGGTACACCATGGCTTCCATACTTTGAAGCGAAGCACGTTGATCAAGATCGAAAAAGCCAGGGCTCCCTTACCTAACGAGACCTGTATGATGAGGGTTACCATGATGACTCTTTCGCGGAAGATTCTTGAAAGATTGTAACTTTGCATTCCCTGACTAGGGCTTCATAGCACAAAGCAAAGGACCAACAATGAGCCAGCATAGCCACACCCCAAAGGCCTCGTTCTTCGAGCTGAACTCCCTCTTCAGAGCCGGGCCGTACCTCAGAGTCGACGATTGGAGTTCCATGGGGTCTGGGTCCTATGGTAGGCACTTTGAGAGGGATCTGAACTTTTGAGAAGTCTCCATTCCAAGTCTGAAGTGGGTTTGCGGCTTCGTCTTGGGGATTCTGGTCCAGGTTTAGACCTGGAGGGTTGCAGGATGCTCCCTGTATGACCAAACCGTCACTGGACTGCGCAGCGCGAGAAGAGATCTTCATAAATCTTCAACTGCCAAGCGACGATTTTTTGAAAGGTTCTTCAGTTCGGCCCTTGGAGAATGAGCCGCGAAGGCAACATCATCATGGAGAACACTGTCATCCCCCCATACCCAAAAACAAAAACATCATTTTCAATAATGCCGCAGGGTTGTATTATGACAAAAATACGGAGAGTAATTCCGAACAAGACTACCGAAAATTGGCTTTTAGCTCCAAAGGAGTTTAGGTTGAAACATGCCAGGAACACTTGACCATGACGCCGTCGGTGTCCAGCGTCGCCAGCCAGGCATCAAGCTCGTCCTGGCTGCGAAATTGTGATAGCATTGCTTACTCTACTCTTGAAGGGCTGAAGGTTTAGGGGTGCCTGGGGCGCAGTACAAAACGCGAACTGTTCATTCTGCTGCTGATGATGCTCTGGGTGTTCTATGATGGCTAAGGGCAGCGCTACCCATCACCCAATTGGGGTCGTTACTGCCAGTATGGATGTGGCTGCGGCTATGGTTCTTCCCCTTGCAGGCAGTGTTAGTAGCATTCGCAACTGTTTTTTCGTTCCTTCCATGTCGTGCTTACATCTTACTACTACGGCTTTTCTCCTTTGGGAGCAGCGAGGGGCTGCGGAAGCGTACTGAAGGCCCCAAGATCCCCGTGATTAAGAGTTGCGGGGCGGCCTTTGGGATTTCAGTGATTTCAGTTTCAAGCAGAAGCCAAGGGGACCGGGGTCTTGAAGCCCGAACCCATCCTCATGAAGGATCCTATTGGAGATCAAATTTCAAAGACCCCTTGGACCCCTAAACCCTAAACCCTAAGCCCTAAAAACCTAAACCCTAAAAACCTAAACCCTAACACCCTAAACCCTTAACCCCAAGCCATTGATCCAGTTTTCATCTCGGGGCCACACAGTTGCGTTGTGTCTATCCGACAGGTAAGTCTTTTTTGAGGAACCAAAAGCGCAAACCCCGGACACTGAGCCAAGCAGCCCCCCACGTTATATGCTAAGCTCCCTGGTCTCAGTAGTGTCTCTTGGGTCAATACCCATCCAGTCATGGGTATTACAAGGGACCATGGTACGTATATTCAGGCCCTATTGACTCCATATTTAATATTTAGGGGCTATAACTGTAAAGGGGATTGACCGAAAGTGTCTCAGTTTGGGGAATGTCTTGGAGGCGGTAATTGGCCCTAAACCAGTCACAAGTCAAAACCTAGGTACCCAGGATCTAGGGGTTGAGTGTTGAGGGTTTAGGGGTACATCGGGATATATAGGGTTTAGGATTAAGGGTTTAGGCGCCCCAGCAGTACCCTTTTTCATCGTTCACCCTCAACCCTTAGCGACTGCCTCCTTTCAACCTAGACTGTAGACCCAAACCACCCTGAACCCCAATCCCAAACCCTTTACACCAACCCTGACCCTAGGCCCTGAACCCGAAACCCTAAACCCTAAACCCTAAACCCCTAAAATCCCAAAACACTAAAACCTTAAAACCCTAGTACCTTATATAGGGTTTAGGGAAACCCTATACCAACCCTTACAACCTAAACCAACCCCCAGTCCTAAGCTTCCTTTTCCCTGGATCAGGCCTTCTTTGCTGGCGGCTTGACCTGCTTTGGCCTGCCAGCAAAGCACCAGAGGTCAATAGCAGACGTGCGCGTCTGGGTGTGGGGCGCGCTCTGAACCCAGAAGGGGCGGGTTGGTAAGCTTTTCAGGGTTTAGGGTTTAGGGTTTAGGGATCTGGATTTGTTTTTTGGGGGGTGGGTTCATGGATTAGGGTGGCGAAAGGTTCTGTAAGCAGGCCGTTACGAACCTCAAGGGCATAGGGGATCGCAAAGGTAGAAACCCAAAGAATAGCCCTCTCAGGGTTTAGGGTTTAGATGGGCATTGTAAGTGGGCTATGAAGGTCCTTCTTACAAACTATACCTGGAGAGTCCCGTGTATATATGCCCCACAGGTATCATATGGGATCCCGCACTTAGACAGGGAGTAGGCAAGGATTGCGCAGCAGTTGTGTGAGAACTCTACAGCGCTGGGAATTTTGCAGGGGAAGCTTGGGTGTCTGAGAATCAAGAACTTCTCCTGTGAAGTTCTTATGCTAAGTTTCATCTTAAGACCTGGGTGACCTAAGCATGTGGTGGAGATGCTCCTGCGACTCTTGTGGCACAACCTGAGACATGTGCTCATCTTAAAGCCCCAACTCTCCTGCGGTCTGAAAAGTATGAGTCGGGTCTAGGATCCTTAGGCGTTAGACTGGTGGGGGATTGAAGCTTCAGGCATTCGAGATCTGCATGAGTGGAGGCTTCATGGTTTACAGCTTCGGCTCAAAACTCTAAGCGCAGTGCTGTGTGCAGAACAACATGCATGAGCAAATCAACAAGTACAAAGGCTTCAAAGTCAACATCCGTCAAATCCACCTGAAGAGAACAGTGTTGTCTCAAAAGCAGGCCCCATCACACATTCCAAAACTCGAACCCGAACTGAAACGTTATCCGCAAGCGGAAAACCAAATAAAGGATGCAACAGTGAATCCCTACTGTAATCCCTTACACCTATAATCGCTTTTGTCTCAAAAAAACCTCCTAGATGAAGACAAGTTTCCATTTGATGTTCCATGGTCTTCTTTCTTCTCCATGTGATTCTCCAGTATTGGGGTAGTATGTAAACACTAAACCTGGGAATAGCTTCAGTCATCGGATCAATTCAAGTGCCGCAGCCTTTCTCGGCTTCGGCTACGACTCCGTGCCGCGCCTCTTTGGCGAGTTTGCGGCAAGGTTTAGGGTTTGGGAGTTTATCCCTTCCTTCACCTATCCCAAGATACTAGATTCCTTAGCATGGGGGTCATTATTCAACTTTCTCGCCGTCATGCTTCGCAGGAACATCGGAAAGATGTTGCACAAGCGTGCCTGTGAGAAGCTGCATTGACAGTATGACTTGAGCCTTTCCCCATTCATGGGTCCCCCTACTGCCACTCCCCCCAATATAATACCACCCGTAGGTTCCTCACCTTACATAAGGACATTTAGGGATAATTAGGCCTAGTTAAGGACCTATGGAATGGCTTTCAGCACATCGCAGAAGCTCCCTGCTTTCCTAACTGGACTGCTCTTGATTACATATTGCAGGAGCATAGCTTTGTGCCTTAAATGCCAAGACTTGGTGCTGTATTTTACTTGATACAAAAAAAGGCCAGTGACACTGAGAACACCCCCGACGGCATAGTATACCAGGCATGCAAAATACAGAAGCTTGTCTTAAAAAAGCTGTCTACGGCTCATGGACAGCAAGATGGCGCCCCGATTTGCCCAAGACATCAGGGTTTCCAAAAAGCACAGCACGGGCCCCTTGTTTAGGAGTCCTATAATAAGGAACCTTCCACATTGGGGGCAACGTTAAAGATGCCCAATCATCATTCCGTAGACTCTGTCCGGGCAGCAAGGTCCTAGCAGTAACATCGTCCTTTCCTCCTCTTAAGAGATCTGACTCAACTGGGATGCTGCTTAGGACGATAAACTACCCTTGCCGTAAAAGGGATGTGCAAAAAACATGATACGGTTTACACATGACAGTAACTGACTTTATAAGTCTCTTAAATCTAAACCCTAAACCCCTAATCCCTAAACCCTAAACCCTATACCCTATAGACAGCCCCAGTTTGCATTTCACTTTCCATGCTCGTCCCATTTGATTCTCCACGGTTGTAACTAAACCATAAACCCTCAACCTTTAGGCTCCTAACAGCAGCCTACACCCTATGCTAGTCTCCTCTTTCTTTTCCACTTCTGGACCCTAAGTTATATGTTCAAAGAGGCCCTGGCAACCCTAAATCCTCAATCCAAAACCCTAAACCCTAAATCCTAAACCCTAATAAATAAACCCTAAATCCTCAGTCCTAAACCCTAAACCTTAAACCCTGAACCCTAAATCCTAAACACTTACTTAACCCTTAACCCTAAGTCTCAGTTTCCTGGGGCTCCGAGGCCGCCACGGCTGGCAGCGGCGTTCGCCTTCGGAGGCTGCGCAGGGCTCGCCGGCTTCTGACCCGCCTGGTGCGGCTGAAGGGATGGGCAGGGTGAAGGGTTTAGGGGTTAGGGTTAGGGGTTTAGGGTGTAGGGTTTAGCTTTAGGGTTTAGGGGTTTAGGCTTTAGGGTTTTGGTTTAGGGTGTAAGGGTTACCCTAAATTCCTTAAAAGCGGGGGGGGTGTACAGGGGATTCCTTAAACGGGGGTTAGAGGGGCTATATAGGGTTATGTAGGGATGTATGATGTAGGCTTCAGGGTTTCCAAACTGTTGGAAGTTTACAGGGGTTATATAGGGATATAGACGGTGAAAAGGGTTGTGTTGGGGTTTAGGCTTCAGAATTAGAAGGGCCGACCATGGAATATAACATATTGGGTTCTATGTATTGGGGCCATGGAAAAATGACGAAGCCCGCGCAAAGCAGATTTGGAGTTATCATCCATATAAAACACCATTTGAACAAAACTCTACACCCCGAGTATCCCCCTGCAAAACCCTTGTAATACTCCCCTTTTGGTTGAGGTTGGACGCTGGGACTGTAAGAATTCCGGCTGCTTTGGGTCAAGGGGCTTCCAACATAGAATATGACGAGGGCCAAGAGTTCAAAATGCGAGCAGTGAGAGGTTTGAAGCTGTTCAAGGTTGAGGTTTTGAGTGTCCAGCATCTGATGGTAACAGTTTAGTTTTGGTTCCCTGGGGTTTTGTGTTTTGTCGATGCCTCCCCGGCGCGCAATTGTTCGACGGAATTTACCCTGCATGCACGTTTAAAGTAGACAAAAATGACCAACGCCGAACCGCCTGATCCCATCAGGCAAAATCTAAATTGTAGGAGAGAAGCCCTGATGAGCTACAACACAAGGGTCTTGCACGTATTGCAAGCCATATTCAGCGAGACTTGGTGTGCGTGTGTCCGCATGTACAGTAGAAGCACCAATGAAACAGCATCGGCTCTGTGAACAACAACCTGAATGACGGCTTCTTCAAGCAGGACACGCTCGATACCACAAAAGCATCCAATCCCTATTGCATAGGCCAGCATGATTTTGAGATGCCCCTACATATTTCCCTAGAAGACCTCCCGAATGCGCCATATCATCTTCAGCGACCACAGACAACCAATTAAACATCATGTTTGCAAAATTAAGCTCCAAAAGTTCCGAGATCTCAACCCTGACCGTTAACGCCCCGCCCCCAAAACAGTCAAGCCTACATCCTGGACTCTACAACCAACCCCTGCACCACGGAAAGTAGACACAACAAGACTGTACAAAATTGAGATTCTCAATAATATGAGCTATAGTCTAAACTCCTAGTATCCCCCTTAATAGCCCCTATAATAGTCCCCTATATAATTCCCTATATAACCCCCCTTTAAGGAGTTTAGATTATGGCTCATATGGATATATCATGATCCCCTCATATCCGCAAAAGTTCCCAGGCTCCCCTGTTAGGGTTTAGGGTTTAGGGCAACCCCTGCTTTGAGAAACTCCCATACAGCACACCCTTAACCCTGAACGAGTAGTTTACACGTGATGTTCCATTTTCTCTGCCATAGTTGGCAAAAATATCCCTACAAATCCTCATATAGCCTCTCCGAACCCTAAACCTGAAATAATGTAATCCCCATGTAACCCCGAAATATCAACCCTAAACATTTGTAAGGGAACCCCACATGACCCGCCTTTGTTGGGGACACTTTGGTCGGCGCGCTGCTTGGCGGACTGCCCGCCTTCCTTTGCTGGGCAGGCGCTGGAACTGGGTTTAAGGTTTAGGTGTTCGGGGCTTATGGTTTAGGGTTTCGGGGATTGGGGTTTAGGGTTTAGGTGTGTGGGGCTTAGGGTTGAGGGTTTAGGGTTTAGGTGTTTGGGGCTTAGGATTGAGGAGCTTAAGGTTGAGGATTTAAAAGTTAGGTAAAGGTTTAAAGAGATTGTCGCTTCAAGACTTCTGAACTATACTAGGTGGGGAAACACTCAAGCTACCTATATCTTTATAGCCTATGTCCCCCTAAAGTTACCTCAAAAGTTACTATTTTGGATAACAATTCACTAGTGTTTCGTATGGTACCTCTTTATGAACTACCTGATAGACGCCTCGTGCGGGTTTTCCTGCAGAGATTGTTCCTATGTATCCATATATATATTGTAGTTTCCATTTCTCTTGCATTCTCCCATCTATATACCCGATGTATTCCCTATAATCCCTATGTGCGTAGGACCTCTCTGCGTTATGTGAGTATTCTTTTCTTTATACACTATATATTAGAATAAATAGGATCTTGATCATAGTTTTAAATTCCTCTGACCAGGAACCTTTAAAATTTCAAAAAATTTTAAAATCGCCGTCCTTTTAAGAAAGATTTTAAAATTCTTAAAATGTTGAAAAACTTTAGGGATTCCTGGCCAGACGAACCTTTTTAAACTCGTAAAAACTTTTAAAATATTTGAAAATTTTAGAAATCTCGGTCCTTGTAAAAAAGTTTGTAAAAATTTTGTAAAACTTAAAAATCACGGGATCCAAGGGGGGTATGCGGGGGGGGAGGGATGCAAGGCTTATTTGTAAAGTAGTAGGCTTGATGTCACGCGGCGGCTCTCCAAAACAAACTCGAAACAACTAGGTCAGAATAAGCCTGAAATAGCGTGGCAAAAATAAACCCAAAATAACCCCAAAATAAACCCGAAATAAGCCAAACATAAGGCTTATTTTGGGTTTATTTTGGGTTTATTTCAGGTTTATTGCTGAATGGAAATTAGTTACAGAAGCGATTTCGCTTCCACAACCAACTTCAGCTCTATTTGAGGGTTATCTTCTACTTGTAATAACCAAGAAATGAACCCTGAATAACCCTGGCATCCCCCCCCCCTTGCATCCCCCCCCTGGCTTCCATGAAAAAAAATATAAATTCTTAAAATTCTTGAAAACTTTAAAAATTGTAGAAATTATAAAATGTTGCTCTGGCCAGGAATCCCGATTTGAAAAACATACTTTTTAAGAAAAAAATCGCGGTCCTTTTAAAAAAGTTTTTAAAATTGCTGACATTTTTAGAAATTTTAGGGATTCCTGGCCAGATGAACCTTTTTAAATTTTTAAATTTTTCAAATTTTTAAAATTTTTAGCAATTTTTTTATTTTACAACTTTTAAAGATTTTAAAAATTTTTAAAAATTGTAAAAATTGAAAAATGTTGCTCTGGCCAGGAATCCCGACTTAAAAAAAATCTTATTTTTTAAAAATCGCGGTCCTTTTAAAAAGTTTTTAAAATTTTTCACATTTTAAAAAGTTTAAGGGATTCCTGGCCAGAGCAACCTTTTTGAATTTGAAAATTTTGAAAACTTTTACAATTTTTACAATCTTTAAAATTTGTAATTTTTTTGAAAATTTTAAACATCTCGGTCCTTTTACAAAAGTTTTTTAAGTTTTTTGAACTTTTAAAACTTTTGGAATTTTTTAAAACATAAAAAGGTTCCTCTGGCCAGGAATCCTCAATTTTTTTAAAAAAAAAATACATTTTCAAAAATCGCAATCCTTTTGAAAAAGTTTTTAAAATTTCTGATTTTTAAAAAATCTTAGGGATTCAAGTTTTTGAAAATTTTACAAATTTGTAAAATTTTTGAAAATGTCAAAAATCTCGGTCCTCCTAAAAAGTTTTTAAAATCCTTTAAATTTTTAAACTGTTGAAAATTCTTAAAAAATCTTTTGAAATTTTAAAAAAGTTCCTCTGGCCAGGAATCCCTAAAATTTTAGCAATTTCAAAAATTTCAAAAATCGCCGTCCTTCTAAACAATTTTAAAAATTTAAGAAATTTTAAAAATTTGAAAAGGTTCCTCTGGCCAGGAGGCCCAAGTTTTGTTAAACATTTTCCAAATGTTAAAATCGCCATCCTTTTAAAAAAGTTTTTACAATTTTCAAAATTTTGTCTCTTATTCTTTTTTAGCACAGAGAAGCGCTCTTTTATTCCCGATTCACAAATAGAGAAGCTCTCTTATTCTTTACTGAAGGATAGAAAGGCTTCCTACTCCTTATTAAGGAATAGAATTCTTTTGTAAAAGAATGGAAAGTTCTCCTATTCATTGCTAATGGACATAAGAACTATCTTAATCCTTATTAACAAATGGGAGGGCTCTCTTTTTCTTTATTAAAAACAGAGAAGCTCTCCTATCCTTTAGTAGAAGATAGAGAAGGTTTCTTCTAGAGCTCACTTATTTCTTGTTACACAATAGGAGAGCTGTCCTATTCCTCATTACCAGATAAAGGAACTATCTTATTCCTGCTTAATAAATTAAAGAGCTCTCTTTCTCTTTATTGAAAAATAGAGGAGCTCTCCTATTCTCCTTTCATGAATAGAATATTACAGGATAGACGAGTTCTCCCAATCTTTATTAACGGTAACAGGAGCCATCTTATTCTTAGCTAAAAGATAGAAGAGGTGCCCTATTTCTTGTTAACGAATAGAAGAGCTTTCTTGTTCTTCATTAAAGATAGTGTAGCTTCTGATTCTTTATCAAAGGATAGAGGAGGTCATCTATTCCGTGTTAAGAAGAGGGAGAGCTCTGTTATTCTCTGTTAAAAACTGAAAAGCTTTCCCATTCTTTAAGATAAAGGGGCTATCTTCTTCTTCATTCATAGACAGAGGAGCTTTTTATTTCTGTTATTAACAAGTAGAGGAGCTCTCTTGTTTTCATTGAAGGACAGAAGAAGTTTCCTATTCTCATTAACAAATTGGAGAGGTCTTGAATGCTTTATTAGAAAATGGAGGAGCTCTCCTATTTATTCAAACATAGAGGAGCTGTCCTATTCCTTATTAGCAGATAGAGAAGCTCCTTTACAAAAAGAAACACCCTTTTCTTTTTTGCTA
>CAJNIZ010046300.1:2647-18458 GCA_905231905.1 Symbiodinium pilosum | reverse complement strand
TATAACGATAATGGTGATTTGGCTGCGTTAAAGTTATATACAACTAAGAGTATAATATTTTCTGAATGTTGGGGGACCCAGTGGGCGGGTGGGTATTTCTCTAATACTTAGAACAGCTGCTCTCGGAATGAATGCTTGAACTTGAGATGCTGAACTCTAAACCCTAAACCCTAAACCCTAAACTCTAAACCCTAAACCCTAACAGCAACCCAGGCTCTGGAGGCGGCCCCGGAACAGGTCCCGACATTCGAGGTCTCAGCTCGGCCTTCGGAAGGACCTGCAAGGAGAGGCTGCCCAGGGTTGCTGTTGAGGAGCTTGAAATAAGGTGTCATATTGGGGAAACCCTATGATTTACTATATATATATATATACACCCATTAGTTTAGGGTTTAGGGTTTGGGGTTTAGGGTTTAGGGTATATTGGGAAACCCCATTATTCACTATGTATACCCATTTTGGTAACTTAAACCCTATATACCCTACACCATATATGCCCTATATATATACCCATTATGGTAACTTAGTTGAAATTCCTTAACAGCAACCCAGAGGAATTTAAAATTAAGTCATCATAATATCTAGGGCTTCCTTGGGGCGACTGGTTTTGGGGTCCTGGATGGCTGCGCAGCTGATCTTTGATCATACTGGATTGTTGTTTAGGGGATGTCGATGGTCTGTAAGGATTTTCAAAAGTCTGCGGACATGTAAAGACTGCCACAGGAATTGCAGAGCTTCTGCTAGGCAAAATCATACACCTACTAAGTACCTCCTCCGACCATGCACAAGCCTACGTGGTTTCGGGTCTTACCTGCCGGCCTGCACCTAATGGGTTTAGCCTGGCCATGGCAGTCTGAAAAAACGTCATTCCCGGCTCATAACCAGGATCCATTCCGATCATTGACATGTGGACTCACCTAGGGTCTGAACGTCTTCCCTGCTTGGAGGAGCACATAGGAATTCACTGCCCATACCTGAGAGAGCCCGCGACTGACCCAAAACCATCAACGCACTCCAGGCTTGAGCAAGAATCTAATCCTTTCACAGCATCACAGAGCTTCATGACCTTCCCAAAAGAAACAAACAAGCCGGAACAGCATCAGCTGCGCTCCCCTCCCGACCCACACACCAAACGGGGCTGGCATCATGAGCATCAGCTGCGCTCCCCTCCCAAACCACACCCCAAATGGGGCCGGCATCATGAGCAGCAGCTGCACTCACCTTCCAAACCACACTCCAAACCAGCACATGAGCATCAGCTGGGCTCAGCGCTCCCCTCCCGAACCACAGCCCCAGCGTGGCCAGCATCATGAGCATTAGCGGCAGCATCATGAGCCTCTGCTCTCGCAAGCTTTGGGCGGATGGACCAAAATCATCGGCATTGTCTGTTGCACGCATGTCCTTGCTAAGTACATCTTGAGGCTGCATTGGCCTAAAAGGCCTGAAGGTCTACGTTTCTTCAGGTATGTCAGTCTGGTGCGCCTGGTGGCTAAGGACTTGTCGCAATATGTGGTCACTGCTCGTACATGTCAAATTCCGCCCTACGGCAAGTCAATAAGATGATCGACTCTTTTGCTCAAGATCTTGGGCCACCCTCTTCGTAACGATGCTAGAGACAAGTCTCCAAACACAGTAGCTTGGAATGATCATTCCTACCAAGTCCGCTGACCCTGGTAGACCTCCGTAGGTCCGAGCATCCGGACGTACACAGTGTGTCAGGTGAGCCCCATACACATAAAAAACCTCGTGCAACCAGCCTTCGCTAGGGACACCATGCAGCAAGATCTTTCGGATCTCGATGCTTCATCCCAGGCTGTCCTATCAAACAACCTTGAGAAAAGAGGGCAGCTAAGATTTATCACGAGTGGCTCTGTTGATCCCGTACCGATTCCTGTCATGATACCACATGATACCTATTGACTCACTATGCACAGCCGCAGTCAAGTCATGATTCTGATTGCCGACTAACGCTATCCCAAAAAGATGCACCGGCTTGCTATGATGCACGGAGACAACCCGGCATGTGTGTAAATCATTGGAGACATGGCACCATCACATACATAAGCTCATGCAGGATTTGGCCCGGAACCGACTCCAGACCCTATGTCTCCAAAACTCCAAACCCCTACTCCCTAACCAACTCCCTCAAACCATCATCAAAACTAGGGTAGGTTCGTGGCCCTTCCAAAATCTTATAAGGATGCTGTAGGGATTTAAAAAAAGGTACAACAAACGGAGGAAAAAAAAAACTTGTTTTCTGAAACCCTAAACCCCGTGAACCCTAAAGTTCCGGCTGCCTGGGGCGGTCGCCCTGGCGGCGGCGGAGGTACCATCGGCCTCGCGTCGCCACAGGCTGCTACCAAAGGCTTAAGTTTTAGGAGTTTAGGATTTAGGGTTTGGGGAATTAGGTTTCAGGATTTAGGTTTATTTGAGGGATCAACTTTTCGGAGTTTGAGGTTGCGGGATTTGGGGTTTGGGGAGCTCAGGTTTGACGATTTAAGGTTTTTGCGGAGGGTCAGAGGTTTAGAGTCTGAGGGCCGTGCGCATTCTATCCGTGTTTTTTGTTGCTGTACACGGTCCTGCCAATTTCATGCCGGGGCTTCAGTGGAAAAACTAAAGGCTTTGAAGAATCATGGTATCTGAGCAGCCTACTTACTTTGGTCAGATGGGAATGAAGGAGGGGAAAAGGAAATGGAAACTACTATAGAGGGTTATATATGGACTACTATAAGGATCCATTCCTTCATTCCTAGCTAGCCAAGGGCCCTAAACCCTAAACCGTAAATAGTAGTTTCCATTTTATCTTCCATTTTCCCAATATAACCCCATTATATTCCCTATAATCCCTATATAAACCCTATTTGATAATCGGTACTTCCAACCTACTTTATTCTCTGGCATGGACAATTCGTGTGCACACCTACATTGACAGGCATCTGTAGAATATACAGGGTTTATAAGGGATTATACATAGGTTTTATATGGGGTTTATATAGGGATTATGTAGGGATTATATAGGTTTTATATAGGGATTATGTAGGGATGATATTGGGTTTATATAGGGATTATGTAGGGATGATATTGGGTTTATATGGGGATTACAGGGCTTGTATAGGGATTATGTACGGATGATGTGGGGTGTTATATAGGGTTTATATAGGGATTCTGGGGAATATAATGGGGCTAGATTGGGATACTGGAAAATAAATTGGAAACTACTATTCAGGGGCTCAAGAAATAGCATACAGGAAACAAGAAACACCTTAGGAGGAGCTCGGCAAATAAGGCAGGCAAGTTGTATCCATGCTCTAGGCAAGTTGTATCATGCTCTAGCAGGAGGAACCTCCACAGGGCTTGGATTCTGACGACTGCAAGTGGTTGGAATCCTGACGTCTTCTGAAGAGCGTAGCAAGCAATAGTCTTCTGACACCACAACGGGTAGGCTGCCGGGCTGCGGGAGCTTCGTCTTGCAGCTTGAAAATACAATTGCGGTGCCTCTGTTTGTAATGTCGAGGGAAACTAAACTCGGTTGCCTTGATTGAGCTTCCCAAATTCCGAATATTCTCAGCACTACGCTTCACATGCGAGCCTGGATTTCCATGCTTTCCCTCAGTTCTGAGAAGAGCCATAAGGGTTGAAGGGCTCCCCTTATGGAAACAAAGCAACGTTTTTTCTGGATAGGCTACAAGTTTACTCGACACTTTGGGTACTTCTCCATAGTAATACGTGCACCAAAGCACCTAGAATCTGTGCTATCAGGATCCCAGCACGTGGCTTTTACTTCCTCCCGCCAAAGCAACAACCACCACCGACCCTACGACCCTTTAATTGCAAGTATTCCCACTGTAGCACCGAAAAAAAATCAGTAAGGGGTTGAGGCGTCTTGATTGAGGACATGGCTACTCTAAACACTAGACTGTAAACTCAGAGCCGAAAAGCCCAAAAAACAAATTCCCAACGTGCTCTCGTATACGTTCTGTAGAGGAGATTATTGAATTGTGCCCAGGTTGAACATGTGTTATTTACAGCACTTCTGCTCCTTAGACAAAGCTCTGATTTTCTGGAGGCCCAGGAGGTTTTGACGGTGACGAGATCTTCTGGCTTTCTACCTTGAATACTTTCCCATTGCTAGCATTTGCACAGTCCAGCAAACAAGTCACCTCAGACCTGAGGTTTTCATCCATCGAGATGTAGCAAAATTAGGCAATCGTGGTTCTCGTCCGGGTTTTGGTGCTAAACGCACGAAGTCAGGACGCTGGGAGTCAAGCCTTTTTTCCCCTGGCAGGCACGTGATGTTCAGACAGATTCTAGAACTTCCTAAACGCGTTTCACAAGCCTCGGTGGGAGAGACTACGCCAGCAAGACGGCTGCGAAATGCAGCGAGTGCTCCGAGGACGCTCTGCGAGTCAGCTTCCTGCTTGAGGCAATGCGCAGACGCTGCCCGCCCCGGTGGTTCAGACGGCGAAGCTGTTTCTTTCCTGCCCCGCCAACTGCTTCGGCCACTGGATCTCCACCAGTCACCAGTGAGCAAGAAGTGCATCTGCTTTTCTCTGCCAGCTACTTCCTCTTTGAAGCTTCGGCGAACTTTCTCGGATGCCTGAGGCAGTCCGTGCTTGGAGACAATTGCCAAGAGTGTTAACACACTGTTCTGACGCAGCTTGAGGCACGCAAGCGTCGCAAATCAAAGCAGCCTGCAAGCTTGCATCCACGTCCCTATTGGCGAACCTGTAACCCTGCGTCACAAAGAATTCACCTGGAACTGCACGTGATCCGCCCCCCGCCCTTCCCCGGAACCCCGCTTCCCTTCATGGAGGCTGAGAAAAAGCAACGGGTGTTCGGAGAACCCTGTCGAGTGAGCGGACCCCAAATCCAACACCCCAAACCCCAAACCTAAACCCCTCAACCCTAAACCACTCAACCCCAAACCGTCAGCACGGATGAGGTCCCGACGGACGCGGGCCTGGTGGAGGCGCCTGCGACACCACCGTCACATGGGGCTTGGGAAAATCGATGAGAGATGATGAGAGGGTCGCGCTTTGTAGTGTTTTTTCGGGTCAGGGTTTAGGGTTCAGGGATTCGGGTTTATGGACCGGATTTTCAAAGGGAGGGCGTTAGAGACCCAAGGGGCATAGCAATTCTGGTGAAGATAGGGACTCACGAAAACAAAATCCTGGAGGCCCCTCAAGGATGACGGTATTTGGGGGCTGTTTTCTGAAACTCCCAAGCTTGCCAACTGCATATACTGACTGCATGAGGTATATAAGACATGACCACATTCAGCTGCAAGGCCTGGTACAAGAGATTCACCACAAGCATGCGTGATCTTGGTCACCCTGAAACGATATTGGTATTACAAGCTTAGGCTTGTACAACATTTCATAAGTCAAGCAATATGAGCATTCAAAAAACTGGCGTTTCCCTTTTCTATCCGAACATATGAACATCCTATTATGTAAATTGTTGCAGCCCCATGCTTCAGGATAACCATCACCACGGTCCAAACGGCTGCTACCCTGTCCTGTGGCGGCTGCAACGGAGGCCGCACTGGTGGAGGTCCCGGAGGCGGGGGCGGTGTGCTGGGCGCCTGTGTCAGTCTAATCTGCCAGACATGTCGGGATGCCGGGATGTCTCAAAAGGCGGGTACCATTGAGGATGATGTAGGATACCTTGAAAACTCCCATATGAAGATGGTGTAGGATATGCAGAGTCAAACAAGCAAACTTAGATACAGGGCTTGGCGCAAGGCTCCTGTTGAATGTCCTTTACGACGCTGCACGTGTTTATTAAAGAGAGGGTTACAAGAATGTGGTCTTTTGCTGAAACTGCGCTGCAACATGATACGAGCTTCGTGAGCTGATTCGCTAGCTACCAACAAGGCAAGTTAGAACAATTGCCAGCCTTCGTTGGCAAGCGCACTCATACCCCCCCTGACAGGCTACCCAAGTAGTGATCCTGACTATCGTGGATAGTGATCAGATTCCGATTGAGGCTTAACCTCAACCACCACAAGGCTTAGAGGAATAATTACAACCCCTAATAAGGATGATATAACCCCAATATATACCCTATAATCCCAATAATGTACCCAATGTATACCCTATATTGTTCGAAAAAGAAGCTGGGCACTGCCACTTGCATGCGCACGCCTTTCTGTGTTTGTATGTCTCCGGGCGTGAGATGGCGGTTGGCCACCCAAAAATGCTTAGCCGAAAAGCAAACAATGTTCTCAAGCCCTGCTTGTGGCTATAGTGAACCCTAATGGGTGTGCGCCTTTGGCAGTTTCCATGAATAGGGAGGCTCCAGCATAGACCCAAATTGCTGTAGAACTCAAGAAAAGTACACCCAAAAAGAGGCCCCCCGAAATTTTCGGAAGCTCCTACAAGTTCCAATCTATGCTATGCCGGCAGCTGCCTGGCACCCTGGAGCCGCCATCCGCATCATCACGCTGGCACCAGTAGAACCAAGAGACGTGATAGAAGGAAGAGCAGAAGATGTAATGGAGACAGTGCTGTCGGATGGTCGGGCGAAGAAAAACATAGCATCAATTACCCGACGTGTACAAAGCACGAGTGTAATAGTACCAGCAACAGCCGTAACAACGGCACTAGTGGTAAAATCTCTGAAGCTCCCCGACGTTAAGCCCTAAGCCATGAACGTTGTGACTAACAAGGCGTCCTGTGGCCGCTGTGACGGAGGTCGCGGTGGCGGCGGCCCTGGGGGGGGCGGCGGCGTACTCGGGGGCTGCGCCTGCCAGAGATACAGTTTAGGCCTTACGAGTTAAAGTTTCAAAGTGAGTTCAAAGATCAGATGATGTTTTGAAGGGATCCTGCAGGGATACCAAGAGTTTGAAATGGCCCTTTGGCGGCCAGACTCAGGGTAGGCAGTCTTGTTTTCCTTAAGTAAACAGAATGAGAGACAAAATTTGACAGAGTATAGAATTCCGGAGAGAAAAACACCTTAGTTTGCGGGTGTGGGGGCGGGTGCGGTTGGAGCGTGCTGTCAATACTTTGGTCTGCAAGCAACAGTGATCCGCCCCAGCAACAGACTACTATATGCTCCTCCAAGGGATCAAGAATGCCCGCTATTACATTCCTACTATGATTCCCTTATGTCCGCTACGTGGCCCTGATCAAGTCTAGTATGCCCAATGGGTCTTCAAGTATGGGCTCAAGCTTCGATTGGTTGTTGGCCCTCCAAGAGACCTTGGATGGGGAACAGAAGTACTGCTGCGGCCTGAAGAATGAAGAATGTAGCAGACACTGACGGAGAACCTAATGTAAAAGAAATGGGAAGATGAATGAGCGATGATCTAAACTCCTAGTATCCCCCTGAATAACCCCCGTAATTTACTCTACTCTAAAATCGCCTAAGTGACCCGCGTTAAGGAGTTTGGACTCTAGATCAAACGGAAACTGGATTGAGGGTCTGAGGGATGAGCCATATCCTTGAGGCACCCTATACCACCATTATGCAAGGAATCTAGGACAATACTTCTGGTAATTCTTCAGGCTTCTACTGTATGGTCACAAGCGCAAAGCATCCTAAGCCCAAATCAAAAAAACCTAAACACTGTAGTAGCCTCCATTTCCCTTTCCATTATTCCTAGACAGTGCATCGGAGCTTTCATTTGTTCTTTGCCGGGATAACTCATGTGAGGAGTGTTTTTTTGGTGGTTGAACCTAGTAAGACAATATTCCTGATATAAGATACTAGACCCCAAAAGGAGGATATAATCTTACTCTATATTGGGTACCATAGTATTCCCAAATAATCTACGAATCATGTAACATGAAGCCTGGCCGATGGGCAAGATACGTCTCATCTCTTGAATGTGAGGGCTTTTCGAAGTACCCCACACACAAACACGCCAAGGCATAGGCCCAAACTTTATAGTCCCCCTTAAGTAGATAGAATTTGGGGTATATGGGGATCCTATTATAATATACCCAAAGCCATATTCTATCTACTTAAGGGGGACTATATACCTAAACTCTGAACCCTGCACCCTACAGAAACGGCCTGGAACCCAACCTCCCAAACCCTGAGACCGAAACCCTAAACTTATCGCCACAAACCCTCACTGCAACACTCTATACCCACAACATCCCACAACCATAAGCCCCAACCACCACCCGGAACCGTGCACGCTAAGCATCGAACCTACACCTTGAACCACGAACCGAAGCCTTCGCCGTCGGGGTAAGCTTCCGGGCGCCCTGCGGCAGCTTCTTCGGGGGCGGAACCTGATTTGGTCTATGGTAGGGACATATACCACATGCATGTATACATAATTACATGTGTATGTACGTAAAGTATCTATATGTGTATACATATATATATATATGTATACATATACATATACATATACATGTGTAGATATAAATATATAATGCGTATGCGGTGTGCATGTAAATGTACATGTATATGTACATGTACATGTATATGTATACGTGCATGGATATGTATATGTATATGTATATGTGTATGTATATATATGTGTGTGTAGATGTATTGCAACAAAAGCATGTGCATGTGTATATGTGCGTAAGATGTAGAATTTTCCTCGCAGGAATCAGGATATTCCACATGAAGGGTATGAGGTCTAGGGCTGAGGGCAAGGTCCTTTTGAGGATAGCCTTCATTATTCAACACCTACCCAAAATCACTCACCTCCAGTTGCCGCGGTGATGCGCTCTAGCTACCGCAGAAATCTTCCATAATTCTGTTTCTGTCATGACTTATGACTTGTTGGCCTCTTTTTATGTTTGGATTGTGCCTGTGCTCCTTTGTGATCATCGCGACATGTCCTGCAAAATCTCGTGCTGGGCATGTGATGCGCTCTCTTTGCTAGGCCCCAGGTGTATAGGCAGGTCTCCACGACCTGGAAGTGCTCTACTGAATGGCAGACTTTCAGTTTCATCTGAGCTTTAGTCTAAACTCTTTCAAGGGGGTTATATGGGATTTTATTGGGAACTATTATAGGGGTTATTAGGGGGGATGCGAGGAGTTTAGACTATAGCTCATCTAGCACCCAGCCCCAGTGGACCCCATTCACATAATATCTTCCCAATCACAGAGCGCCTGCCCAAGCAAAACGAAGATGTACCGCGTGGATCTAAAACAGGCTCCCAACCCCATCTCCGAAACCCTAAACTTAGGGTTAGTTGAGAACAAAGGAATATACTGTACAGGGATTATATGGGGATCGAATTCCCTTACTCCCCACTAACCAGCACTGGCTCAATTCTTACCAGGCTTCAAGTTAAAGTACCCAAAACTAATTCTCACACAGCGGTTGCACTGAGGATGTCACCACCTTCACAGCCTGCCATTTCAGGAAAGTCAAACTTTGGGCTCGGATCAGTATACACACATATATATATATATGTACTGTATCATGTATTCTATAATATAGTATATATATGTTATATACTATAGATAGGTATCACAATTGTGGTGAAGCAGAACCCTACTCACCAGCTTCGTTAAACACACCCCCATTCGACCGCACATGTTCAGTATCCCCATCATCCACACGATTTCCACATGCTGACCTAAGGCCTGGATCATGCCCTCCTCATGTAATAAATCTTGGCACATCAAGTCACGCATCCCCAAACCCCAAATCTCTTCGCTCATGAAGGTTGATTCTTTCAGGAATTGCCGCCTCTTTGGGCTTCGTGTTGGCCGCGGCCTCACACAGCTGGATTTTCACGAGCAGGTTATATGTAGTAGGAAAACCGATTGTCGCTACAAAAGCAGGCAGCAAAATCTTGCAAGGGATGTGCGAAAAATGCATGATGAGGTATAGCATCGGGCACATCTGCCTACTGCAAAACTTTAGTTCGTGGTCTGGGGAAAAATTTGGGTACCCCTGCTGCTGGAGCAGTCACCTAAGTGCTGCATGGCTTCAAAAACCGAACATCGCCCCACAGGCACAAAACGCCTGAATCCCTGCTGAACAGCCGCAAGCGGCCAACCCTGCAGACCGAAGCCAGAACCAATAACCCCATGAGTCTCGAAGCACAACAATTCACTTAGAACTGCCGCCTGTTTTGAAGCTGCTGCATGCAAATGACCAGCCGCGCCTCTATCGCCTTCCGGAGCGTCCTGCGCAGGACACCACTGACTCGGCAGTAACCCAACGAGGAAGATCTAGCTCTCGCTGGGAGGCGTGATAGGGGTTGATGAGAACAATGATAAAAATAACAATGAGAGTAGTAATAATGATAGTAGCAAAAATAGTTGTTGACCACTACAGTATTCACAAGACTTATGTCATGTGCTGGTGTTGGGATGATGTGCTGCGCAGATGCGACGTTCAGAAAGTCTGCATGAGGCCAGGCTTTAAGGCCCATGTAAATGCTGTGACAGGAGGCACCCCAAAGCAAAGCTCTCACATCTTCGGAAATCCCAACTTATGGAGGTTCCCAAAATCAGCATCCCATCTCGGTACCCCTGAGTATCAGGCGCGCAATATAGTCTGTAACGGAAAGGGGAACGTAGTATTCAGAACAACCCATATGTGTTCTGCTAGGGACTGTCTGTCATGACTGCTGACATCTAAGCTTCGCAGGGCTGCGAGATTAAGACACTACGGGGTTTCTAGATGGGTCTTCAAAACCTACGGACCAATGTAATGGGATGCCTATAAGAAGGATTGTAGTATGTTGGGGTCTTTGTTGTAAGCACCACAGTCATAGACACTACACGTTTTGCAGGTTCAAAGAAGCCTTTGGTACAAATGCCGTTGCCGCGAGTTGCAATTTCCTACAGCGCTGAGGTCTTGGATGTCTCAGTACGAATCTCGCGGCAAAACATTGAATTTGAGGCCCGCCTAAAGATGATCCCCACGTACTCCTGAGGGATCCCCGGGTACAATCTTCCTGTACTTCCTGTACTCCCTACATATTACCAATGTCCCTCGGAGTTCCTTCGAAAGGGCTCCTGATACCACAACCCAGGGTTTAGGGTTTAGGGTTTAGGGTTTAGGGCCCAAAATCGTAGCCCTGAATCCTCAGAATTGCTGAAGCTAAAGTTGTCTACTGTGCCTTCAGCACCAGGACCTTACGTTTAAGCCTTGACATCAAAACAACACGGTTAGGGTTTAGGGTTTGGGGCTGGAAGTAGCTATAAGCGACTATAGAAGACTGCCTTGCTATGACATGAGCTATACTCTAAACTCCTAGTATCCTCCTTAGACACCCCTATAGTAGTCCCCCATATAATCCCCTATGTATCCCCCTTTAAGGAGTTTAGACAATGGCTCACATGAGTGTTATTCGGGAAACGGCCCTTCAGGAAGGTGTACTTCCGAAGTTGATCCTAACAACGCAGCGCACTCCTGGCAGCTCCCTGCTGCACATCCGCTGGCACCTGGTTTAGGGTTTACTCAGGGTGTAGGGTTTGGGGCTTATTTAGGGTTTAGGGTGTATTTAGGGTTGAGGGTTTAGGATTCATTTAGGGTTTAGGATTTATTTGGGGTTTAGGGTTTATTTAGGGTTTAGGGTTCAGGGTTTGGGGTCTCTGGCAGCAGTTCCATAAGCTGCAAAAGGCTCCAAGACCTAGGAGCGCCCTTGTGGAGCCCCATGATGAGGATCACAGTAAGGGTTTAGGGTTTTAGGTTTAGGGTTTTAGGTTTAGGGTTTAGGGTTTAGGGTTTAGGGTTTGTGTGTGTGGAGTCTCCTGTTTATAAAATGCCCGCAGGTATCCTGATGACAACAAACACATTTCGCCTAAGACATTTTATGCGCGCAACATTGTATACTTATATCTCATAACCCCTTAAGCCGTGTCATCACCATGAACAACCGAGTTCTCCCACAACTTACCTACTCGCCAAACCCCCTGACCTGTCAAGAGGTTTCTGCTCCACAGCACAGTCTCTCTCTCTTGTAGTCCTTGTATGCACCTGGCATATACCCTCTTGGTACAAACCAGGCTGAGGGTCCATGCGAAGGGTTTCAAGCACGAGGCGTGAAACAAGCCAGTCTTCCAGGAAGCCATGAACGTCATGTGCTGGGCTGAAGGTCGTTGTGAAGATCAAGCATTCTGGAAATACCCTTCCCCAGCCCTATCTCAGCAAACATGGTATGGCCTCGAAACCCTCCTCCCTTACAGTACCCTGGCGAGGGACAGCAGTCAATAGGCTTGGTACGGCGGCAGTTCCACATCTCTTGGGGGAGTGTATCGTTGAGCCTCCACTCTGCAGAACCTTGAATTATTCGGAGGATTATGTATCCCGTTGCGCTCCTCGTATAAGTATACCATCACATCCACCCAAACTCGGCTATGAGGAAAAACAGAGTTTTTGAAAATCCCATGTACCTCCAGGCACTGTTGAATGTCCCAAGCCTCAGGGGCCCTTCCATCACACCCAACATAATCGCCCCCTTCTTGCAAGTTCCTCAAGAACAGCGACAATGATTTCATGGAACTTAAATGCTAAACCCTACATCCGGATAGAACAGTAGAATAAAAGAATGGGCCATTCTGGCTTCTCACTGCAAGTACTTGTAGAGGTTACCATTCTTTTTCTAGCCAACAGCAGGGAAGTGAAAATACCCATTATGCAGGCACTTAAAATCAAGCTTCACGGCCGGCATAAGTGCAACACGGCATTAAGGAGCTGGAAAACAACGCAAACGGGTTCAATAGATTCACCATGCGAAACCTATGAGGACCCAACTGAGCAGACGTAGCCTGGAACCGCGACTGCGCTAGTAAAGGACAATACTCTTTGCAGGTCCTTCTTGGGGGCTACATGTTCATTTGGGGATTTGGAGCAGTGTACACACCGGAGTCTTGAGAGTGGACATCAGGGTGAGCGCTGACTTTAGGGTTTAGGCTTTAGGGTCTAAAGGAAAGTTTTGGGCTGTGACCACGTCGCCTAGCTTCAATGCCTAGGGTCGACACAACAAACAAGCCTGCGGCGAGCCCTGAAGGACAGATGTGCTAACAAAATCGGACTTCTCAAAACTACAGTTCCCCTGTACACCCTCAAAGTGAAGCAAGTCCATATGCAGATGGAGAAACTCCCACACAATTCCGCTGAGCCCAATTCTGAGACTCCCGGGGGCCTCCTTGGGTGGAGTCTTGGGAAGCATTTTCGGCGGCGCCTGAGAGGGGGGCACTCGCATAGATGACGGCGGCTGCAGTAGAGGCTTGGTAACCCTGAATTCTTGCGTATAGCCGTGGGTTCACGTAGGGTTTAGGGTTTAAGGTTTAGGGCTTAGGGTTTTAAGGTTGCGGGTTTAGTGTTTAGGGTTTCTAGGGCTTAAGGATGCTTAAGGTATAGGGTTAGGGTGATCCTAGAAAATTGTGTTGAATTCCAGACTCAGACCACGTCACAAGTGGAAGTGCTGAATCAAGGCCTTGACAGCTGGCGGAATTCAGAGAGAGAGAGAGAGGGAGGGAGAGAGAGAGAGAGAGAGAGAGAGCACAAAAAAACAAACAAACAAACAAACTAACTAACTAACTAACAATAAACAAGCAAACAAACAAACTAACAAACAGAGAAGAAGCTCCCCTTTTGTTAGCTTGGGCTACGCATTTCCTTGAAACGAGAAGAATTCTGTTCAGCCTCAACCCAGGGCAATCCGGCCAAGCCCCATGTAGCCCATCACCCTCGACAAACGCCTCTTTGAAAACATTATATAGCCCGACTTCCCCAAGTTGTAAGGCTGCGGAAACCTGTATGATTTTGATACATACCTTGTTACCACCCCCAGTAAACCATCTCAATGATCTTTGGCAATCCTCCAATGCTCTACAAGCCTATGAATCCCTGGATATTGTTCTACAACATTCTCCTAGAGCTCACCCACGCGTCGTCAAGAAGACCCCTTTCGCCTTTGGGGGCGTCTTTGGTGCCACGGAGGAAGAAGAGGCCTGTCAATTGCAAAACTTGTTAATCGGGATTCACGATGTTCCGTTGAGGACTCAATAAGAAGCGAGGTCGAGGGTTCTCGGTTGGGAGCTAGAAAAAGATTGGGTCTTTCATCAATGAATGTCCATGACAAGACCACCTCTGCAGCTGCATGTGAATTGTATACTCCATATTCTCAGTCAGAAGTTTTGCCCTAGCCCGCTGGGGTCAAGCTGATTCTCTCATGGCTATGAATAGAGCCGCAGCCCCTACGACAGTAAACGCAAATCATATCACACTTGTTACCCCGTCAGTACTCTTGCTGCCATCATCTTCAGCACTGATCCTACCTGTGCCCGCCGTGTAGTTCTTGCATTCTATAGTTTACATGACTAGCGACAGTAGCGGAAGAAATAGTAGCAGCCGTTGAGGAGCAGCAGTGGCAGTCACAGCAGCAGTGGCAGAAGAAGACATGTGGGAGAAAAAACAAGAAGCAACAGAGGTCATGGAAGTAGTCACTGTAGTCGAGATAGATGTAGTCAGTAGTCGTCGTAGTCGCAGGCATCATCATCGTTGCCGAAACCATCAAGGGTACGAGCAGCAGCGGCGGCGCTGATGATGCAGTGGCGGTGGCGGTGGTGGTGGTGGTGGTGGTGGTGGCGGTGGGGGGGAGGGGGCAGCGGCGGAGGCGGTGGTGATCGTAGTAGCGGTAGTGATAGTGGTAGGGGTAGGGGGGGGGGGCGTCGTGGTCCTGGTCATAGGTTGTGGTTATTGATCGCAGCAAAACTCGTGCACTGCCATTATGGCCCAAAAACTATTGCCACTATGGCCCAAGCACCTATGCATTGTCCATCTGCAGAGTTTCTCAATGGATATACAGGGAGTAGAATAGTATACACTCCCGTAAACTAACATGGAAACCCAAAAAGGGCCCTATAAAGACTACAGTCCCCTTAAAGGGGGGCTATATGGGTTTCCATGTTAGTTTAGGGGAGTGTACTGTCTGCTTGAGGTCAAAGAAGCGTAATGTCCTGTTAGGATCCTTGAGATCACGACCAACATCTCCCCTATCGATGAAACCGCGCAGGCTCCCCTGCCAGGAATGTTCCCAAATCATATCTTATCTTACTGGTTGTGGGTAGGGAACAAAGGAATACATGGAGAAAAAAAGGTTGAGGGTGAGTAGGGAACAAGGCAATTTAATAGACAGGGACTATATAGCGAGTGTATTCGCATATAACCTACCTGACCACCCAGTAAGTTATTGGGGAGGGGTAATTGTTGCACTACTTGGAGGGTCAGGGGGACTTAGTAAATAGGTTAATAACCCCTATGACCCATATAATAACCCTAGCAGTCCCCACTATTAACCCACTTACTAGGGCAGTAGTTTCCGTTTTCTTTTCCATTACCCCTATGTAACCCCTATATTGCCCCTACATTACCGCTATATTACCCCTAAATTACCCCCATATTACCCCAAAACCTAAACCTTAATCCTAAACCCTAAATCCTAAACCCTAAACCCCCTAAACCGTACCATTTAGATGGCATGGAACTCATCAGCTTAAGGCCGGCGGCCTTCGGCTGATTCTGCTGCTGGTCCTCTTCGGCCTCAATCTGCCTGCGCATACCGAATATTTAGGGTTTAGGCGTTATGTTCCGATCAATTTTCTTGCTATTACTAGTACTATGGTTTGTATTGCTTTATGAATAAGATTACTAGTACTATTTCTATGGCTATTCTTACTCTAATATTATCATTACTACTATTAGCACTACTATCATTACTATCGTTATTCCTAGTATTGCTATTTCTATTCTTACTATTGATATTCGCCGAGGCATCCAGCCTCAGGGCGTTCAGATCCCTTAAAAACCCCCTCTACTCCCCCTCATTGGCCGGACCTCAGCCCCCCCCCCCCATGGCGGGTGGCCTAGTCCAGC
>CAJNIZ010046299.1:26101-40863 GCA_905231905.1 Symbiodinium pilosum | reverse complement strand
CCTTGCAGACAGACACTTCTCGATTCGTGCGTGAAATGCGCAAATCCCTTTGGGTTTCACATTTAGGGATGACGAATGAAATGGAACCGAGCATGGAAAATATAATGGACACTGGGGCAATATGGGAGTTTCCTAAAATTGGGGGGGGGGGTGGGTGTATCTTTTTCAGGGTTCCCATAAGAAGGATTATAGTATATTGGGGTTTATATGGGGGTGCCCTTATTTTGGGAAACTGCCATATGTGGCGTGGGCTGACGCTTGGGATAGCACTGTTCCGCAAGAAGGGATGTTTTGGTTCAACGTATCTGTCGCAGGAAGAGTCCTCGACTCACATGCATTTTTAGAGAACTGGACTCATGCCAGGTGCGTGGTCAGTGTTTCTATGGGGCCCATTGCAGTTCCGCATCATGGTGAGCTTGCAGCTCTTCATCCGGGAAGTTAATGATGGCAACCCTCAGTAAAAAGGGTTGTCATAATCACATTCCATGCGAACCTCACATCTCGGCCTACAAAAGCAGTGGAATGAGACTCCTAGGCATTCCCCTATAGACCTACACTGCGCAGCTTTTTCTAGGCCGTCGGAGCCCAGAAGATTTTGGATTTTGTGGTAGCCAACTCGAGATCCTAAACCCTACCTGAACCCCAAAAGTGTGTGAAATACTTGCCCTTTGGACCTTTTTGATGTCTTTGGGGCTATTATTTTACCTATTTCTGGGGTTCATGTACACCCTAAACGTTTCGAGACTAGGAAATCTTGAACTTTGTGAGCATCACTACCTGGTAGTCCACACCGCGAACATTCCGGCTTGTTGGAAGGCAGGCGGTTTAGGGTTTAGGGAGAAGAGGTGGCTGCTTGAGGCACCTGGAGGTCCAGAGTTCAGCTGTACAACTGCGAGATCATGATTTGTGTAACCCCCACCCTTGATGTTAGGACCTACACAAGATATCGCCCCCCATTTGAGGGTGGGGTATCCCAAAATCCCCAAAGGTGTGCCCACGAGTCGGATCCACCTAATCCAGTCATATTCCTTGTAGGGGTGTCGCTTCGATCCAGTCGCGCAGTCCTGCACGGGAAGGCGGAACAAGTCCGTATCCCACACAAGAATTCGCATCCAAAGTGGGACTGCGCTTTACACCTCGACCACACAATCCCTATTCAAATCATGTCTGCTAGTCCAGCCCTATGCAGAAGCCAAGCCCAAAACCCTGAACATAATCCAGCGGCCTTACCCTCTTGTAGACCAAAAGACCTCAGACAGCCTACAGCCTAAACTCCATCCGATTCTATCCCGCTCTGAATCCTTGTCTCTGCGCGTTTCCTATCAGCTGCTGGAAGAAGTGTGGAGCCCACTATTTTCCTGGGCCTGGCGGACGGGAACTAAGTGGAAAACGCTATGCCAAGCCCTCAGTGGGAGCTGCATAGGGTTTAAAGGTATGAGAGTGGCTCGAATTGGGGTTTCTGGGGACCAAAAGGTCTAGTAGGGATATAAGAGGCTTGTTGGGAAAACATAGGGATCATTTTCAGAATTAGCCATCAACCCTCCCATGTGTAGGTTCGGTCATAGTTCAAGGTTTGAGCTTTAGACTTCCGAGATACGGTGCAGTGCATGAGCATGGGAAAGCAGGCTTCGTGTGCCGTGTGGCTGCGCGACGCCTGAACGCCAAACCCTACTTGGAGGGTCAGTGGGATTTAGTAAGTAGTTTACTAATTGGGAGAACTGGGGTTATTATCTGCAGTTGAAGCCAGCGCAGAACAAAGAATCATCTGAACCCTGCACCCCAAATCTCGAACTTCGAAGTCCTGAGCCCCAAGGCCTGAACCCATAAATCGTAAACTCCTGAACCCTTAAATCTCTCAAACCCTTAAATCCCTAACCCTAAACCCCTAAACCCCTAAACCCTTAAATCCCTAAACCCTAAGCCCTTAAACCCTCAAATCCCTAAACCCTGAACCCCTAAACCCGTATATCCTTCATTGGCAAGGCCCAGTCGCCGGCCGTTTGTTGCTTCAGCGGCCGCAGCCGCCTTCCTGTGCCGTGGATGCGACACCGGAACGGTGGGGGTGTGAGATTCAGGGTCTTGGGGTTTTTGGGTCTATAGCTCAAGGGTTCAGGGTTCAGGGTTTAGGGGTTTCAGGGATTGAGGGTGTAGGGTTTGGGGTGTAGGGTTTAGGGTTTAGGGTTTAGGGGCTATAGGGTTTAAGGTTTAGGGGTTAGGGTTTAGGGTTTAGGGGTTTAGGGTGTAGGGTTTAGTGTTTAAGGTTCATGGGTAACTACAATCTACGTGCTTAAAGGGAGTGTGGGACTGAATATAGGGACTGTTATACGGGTATATATCGAGATTATATCCGGATTGTCATAGGGCTCCACACCCCCACTCTGCCTTAAGCACGAGTAGGGGAGGCATGAGTAAGTAACATCTACTTATACCTCATAGTTGCAGGGTTACCCAAAGTATCAGCCGTGTAAGTCCTCCAATTTGCGTAAGATTAGCTTCTGAGTATACCGTTGCAAAAAGGTGACAAGTGCCCATGGGAATCCAAGTACCCCCCCCCAAACTTACATCCCTCACATCCCTGCTGCTATCCCTAGACATGACTTATCATCTTGAGGAGCCTTCCATATGGTAGTTTCCATAAATAGGGGGACTCTAATAGAGACCCCTGAATACGAAAATCCTTGTTATGAGGACTCCCCAAAATGGCACCCCTAATTTTGGGAAACCCCCATTTCGGCTTTGGATTTCGGAGCGTCCAGCTGTAAGGCCCGGGAAGCCCTTGGGGTCACTAAGACCAGGACCAGGAAGGTGCTGTAAGGGCTGTTGGATTCCTTCACCTGCAGGTGATAACAGTTTTTTTGGGGCGGTGGCCCTCAGCCCTGCAACTGTTGTAGAAGTCTGCACCCTGAAGCTGAACAGCGGAGCGCTTAAATTCGCCAGGCGTCACAATGCTATAGACCTGGGCAACTTGCAATTGCAAGCCCAGAGACCTGAAACCTTCAGCCTCATGCTGCGCACGGTGTTCGAACGAACGGCCAAAATCCTACACAACCTCAACCCCCAAATTCTAAACGACACCAAAAAACCCTAAACCTTAAACCCTAAACCCCAAATAGTAGCTTCCATTTTTTTCTCCATTATCCCTATATATCCCTATATAGCCCTATTTAACCCCTACACCAAACAAACACTAAACCTTAAACCCTAAACCCTAAATCCTAAACCCTAAACCCTAAACCCTACACCCTAAACCCTACCTAGACCCCTAAGCCCCAACACCCTGGCTCCTTAGGTGCCTTGTGCGGAGAGCTGGACAAGGCTGGTAGGTTTCGCTTTAGGGAGTTTAGGGCCCGGGAAAGGGGAAGGGATGAGGCTTGGGGCTTAGGGTTTAGGGTTTAGGGCTTAGGGCTTAGGGTTTAGGGTTTAGGGTTTAGGGTTTAGGGTACCCTAAACCGCGTGAGAGGTTGTTTGTTTTTGGGTTTGGGATTTAGGGTGTCCTCCAAGCTCGCATCAGCCTAGTCGACCTGCGCGAAGTTCACGAAGAGTTTAATCTAGGCTTTCCTTGAGATCAAATAGGGATAATGGAACAAATGGAAATCACTATTGAGGGTTTAGGGGATTCTGGGTTCTGGTGGTTGTGAAAAGCTTCCAGAGGAATGTTATGTGAGCATACCTTACATAAGCAATCGCTATGGGAAGCCCATAACTCAATATCCTACGCAGGCGGTCACCAGGTAAAAACTGCTAAGGGTCCAAGAACCGTGCTCGAGCAAAACAAAATCTTGTTCTGAGGGGCACTTTTCTACAATTCTTACGGATGAGTCCTACTTCTAGCAGCGGAGGGTAGGGGGACTTCGCAGGATGTAAAACCTGTGGGCTATCAATGGGTTCTGGTTTCCCAAGTAGCCCCCCACTCTCCAAAATGAAGCCATAGGTATTATTACCTGGCCGGAATCATACTATACCGCAATACCGCCAAGGCCACAGTATATGTAACCCGTTGACATTATACCTGAAACGAAGCCCCCCATGAGACAAGCCAAGACTGGTTGAACCTCAAACCTACCCTACAGCTTCCACTCCGAGCCTCTAAACCTATGGTCTAGGGTTTAGGGTAACCTCCCAGAGAGACCGATCAATACCCCATAATTCAGGAAAGCACCCTACATGAGCTATAGTCTAAACTCCTTAAAGCGGGTTATACAAAAGTTTATATAGGCAAGTATTACAGGGATTAGTAAGGGGGAATACTAGGACTGTAGACTATAGCTCACATGACAAAGGATCCCCCATTATCATGAGTGGTACATGCCTGGATTAGGTGGAAGTAGGTCCTTTAGGATGCTCGAAGAGCCGGCAGTTTCCCAAAATAGGAGGACCCCAATATGGACCCTAATATACCGTTATAGGGACGCCTGAGAAGATACCCCTAATTTTGGGAAACCCTACCATTTGATTCAAACTTGCAATCTCTCTGGAGGGTGTCGAGGATGTCGTGTCAGGGAAGGTTTTGTTGGCCAGGGCTCTATCTGCCGAAGCCCCAACCCTGAACCCCAAAACCCCAAACTCCAAACCCTCGATGCAATCTTAGCATCCTGCATGCCCAAACCCTAAACCACCTTAAGCCCCTCAACCATACACCCTAAACCCTACATCAGGTTCCTCCTCTGTTTAGACCGCCCCAAACCCTAAACCCTAGACCCTATTCCCAAACTCCAAACCCTACATCCCCAAGCCCTTTTCTAAACCTTATCTAAACCTAAACCCGCAACCCTAGACACTAAATCCCACAGCCTCCACCCTGGGAGGCCGGCTCTTCACGAGCCCCGCCAAGCCAATCGGTCCGCCTCGGCCCGCATCACTACGCCGCCCGGCGAGGCCGCTGCGGTTGGGGCGTTTGACACCGCGTAGGCCCGAAGATACCCCCAAAAGTGTCATCTTGAGAGACCTCCGTTTAAATTTTGGTTAGGCAGGCACGGGAAAGTTGATGCAGCCACCGATACCCCCACGGAAGGAGCCTTAACCTTGAAAAAGCGATCCAAGGCAATTACAGGAGAGAAGTCACCACGCAAGGAGTTTGAACACAAGCCTGTCACCCGTATGTAGTTCTCACAGTTCCTGTATGGTCCTTTCATACTCCTGGCGGTAGTTGGTCCAATCCTGACTGAAGGTCAGCGTGGTCTGGTGGGGGTGGAGAGATTGATGACGTGCTACGCACCGTATCAGCGCCAGCCCGAGCAAACTGGATGGAGGAAATCGTAGCCGCCCTGCATCTAGGAATTCGTGGGGGTTTGAGTTTGAGACTTCTCAATAGCTTAGAGCTTCAAGCTTTAGAGAATATTAATACTAATATGAATACTAATATAAAAATTCAAATTAATATTAACCATATTCATAGTAACATTATTGTAACATTGCTTCTCTTGAGTTTGAACCAATACTGAGAGCTTATGGAGCTAGCAAGATCCTCCCTCAGCCAGGGAGAGGGAAATCTCCAAGCTATGGGAGCTCAGCAGCTCAAAAGAATGTTATGGGGATCTAACCCATAAACACCGCTGCGCTACGAATGCTTTGAACCCTTCGTTTTCTGAGTTACATAATTAGCTGCGTTGCTGTTAAGGAACTTAAATTAAGTTACCATAATGGGTATATATATATAGTAAATAAGAGGGTTTCCCCAATATAGTAACTTGATTTAAGTTCCTTAACAGCAACCCAGTCAGTTCGTACATACCGCACCCTTCCATTGTCATCAATGATGCCTATGGACTGCACATTCATTGGTCCCTGTAGGGCCCGCAGTCCAAAACATACACCTCCACCGAGCATGGTACAGTACAATCCCAAAGCCCTAAACTCCCAAACCCTAAACCCCAAACCCTAAAGTCTAAGCCCCAAAACCATAAACCCCCAAACCCTAAAACCTAAACCCCAAAACCTCCAAACCCCAAACCTTAAACCCCAAACCCACGCCATAGACCCGCAAGCGCACTTAAAGTTCAGACTGATCTCTGACCAGAAGCCGTAAAAAGCTGCACGAAGATGAGGGTAACCACCACCCAGCAAAAGCTGCACCCTACACCCGTTTAGGGTTTAGGGTTTAGGCTGAACCCTAATACCTTGAACCCTGAACCCTAAACCTTGAACCCCTGAGCTGCGAGCCCCACCTGAAACCCAAAAGTAGTGAACTAATTCCCACCCATTTATACTAAATATTCCCAATATATTATAACATACCACACCGGGAGTCTTTCATATTAGGGGGTGGTTGTATATTGGGTGGAGGGGAGTACTCTTGTTGGCTTCTCTTGCCATGGGTTTAGGCCATGATATACTTTATGAGCTCCGGGTAGGCTCAAAAAATTGTCCAAAGACACAGGGCCAAACTACGTAAACCCTAAGCCCTAATACCTAAACCCTATACCCTAAAACCTCGCTAGCAAATCACCCAGGGGAAGGCAGTGGCTGAGGCGAAGGCAGCAAAGGGATTTCATGTTTTGGCCCGTCGGGATTAGGATTTAGGGTTTGTTTCTGCCACGGACACCTGCGTGTATGTCAAGTTTAAGAAATGCACCTGCGTTGAGCTTCCCTCCTCGGAACAGGCCGAGGCTTGGTGGAAGACTGTTGAGAATGTTGCCTTTTTGTTCCTAAAATGGGCTGAAGGCTTTTGAGCTCTGCAGGGAAAACCCAAGCAATTGACAGATAGTGTCCTACAGTCCCCTATAATAATTACGCTTGAGAGTATCTACTAGTATAGATGTCAGTACTGTTTTGTCATATGCCTGCCTGCCTAGCCCGTAAACCCCAAATCCCTACGTCATCCCGCTGTTCATTATTACATTTTTTGATCTGGCCACCTAGCTTTCGAGTGAAACTTTCATTTTGGAATTGCGCGGGCTCTTCCCCTCGCCTGCTGGTCTGAGCAAGGCACGGTATGCCCTTCTCCTGATATGGTTGTATAATTCTATGCGCAATCGTATCTACAAGTATGTGCATATGTGAGAAAAAAATGACTCCTGGATGAATATAATGTTTCCCCTACCGCTGAAAGGTAACAATTGCCTGAACCCAAAAGTAGGCAAAACAATTGCCCTGAGCACCTAGATATTATGCCAAAGGGACATTGTTCTACATACTTCTGGGGTTCAATTCTTCAGCCCTACGCCCTAAATCCTAAGCCCTAAATCCTAAATCCCAAGTCCTAGGCCCTGAACCCCAAATCCCAAACCCTAAACCCTAAATCCTAAATCCCAAACCCTAAACCCTAAAGCCTAAACCTTTCACAAGTGGACTGCCACACATCTTCAACTGGGCGGCAC
Organism: Symbiodinium pilosum; assembly: GCA_905231905.1. Classification (NCBI taxonomy): domain Eukaryota; class Dinophyceae; order Suessiales; family Symbiodiniaceae; genus Symbiodinium; species Symbiodinium pilosum. Next base: position 33,547 of record CAJNIZ010046299.1, on the reverse strand, counting down.
TGGGCGGGGAAGGTTGGTGCTGAAGCCGCCGGTGCCGGCGGCCCCAGACCACAGGTTTAAGGTTTGGGGGTTGAGGGTTTAGGGGGTTAGGGTTTGGGGGTTTGGGGTTTTGGGTTTGGGGGTTTGAGTTTGGGAGTTTGGGGGCTTAGGCTTTTGGGGTTCGGGTTTAATTAGGGGGTCGGGGGTTTAGGGTTTAGGGTTTTAGGGTTTGGGGTTAAGGGTTTGGGGTTTGGGGGGTTGAGGGGTTGAGGATTGCAGGTTGTACTACTGTATCATTGTTCCTGCTTGATATCTGATAGCTGCAATAGGCACCGGAAAAAGCAGCCAAGCAGAAATCTAAGTTTACTCTGAGTCGTCAAATGCAAGTTTAACTTGCTGGTTGATAGTAAGGAAGAAGGGAATGTCAGCCACATAGTCCCTATGTGATGTCATCCCTTATTCCCTACAAATCCCCAGTAAGTTGAATGTATGAGTTGTGTGACTCAGCTGAGGCCCCCTCAAAAACAGCGGAGCAATGCAATTCGGGATGGGCCCAAACTCTGTATTGCGCAGTGCTGAAGCTTCCTGAGCGCGGCTAAAAAACCTTCACCCCAGACCATGCACCTCGCCAACCCGTCTCCACAAAAAGAGCAAATCACAGCAAATGACGCGAAAGTAAAGCCGAGGTAGCCCAAGCAAAGAACCACAAAGTCATGTAGCCTATACATCCACAAAACCGTGAATGGGCTCCGTTCATTTCATCACTCAAGCAAAACTAAAACCCAGAACCCCTCGAACCCAGTCCCCGAAAGTCTTTATCCAACATCCAAAGAAGTACCATCCAGCCTTAACCCCTGAAACCCAAACCCTCAACCCTAAACCCTCAATCCCTAAACGCTAAATCCCTCAACCCTGAATCTCTAAATCCATCAACCCTCTGAACCCCTAAATCCCTAAACCTTGAACCCCCAACCGTATACCCTAGATCCCCAAAGCTTATAAACCCCTAACGTATCTAGAATAATGGCCTTTTGGGCTATATTTAGGTCTTTTGGGTTATCATTTTGCCTACTTTTGGGGTTCAGGTAAACCCCAAATCCCTAAACCCTAATCCCTAAACCCTAAATCCCTAAACCCTAAACCCCTAAGCGTTCGAGGCTTTGAGCCCCGAGGCCGCCGTGGAAGCTCTGCTCCGTACGGCAGGGCCTGGTGCAGGCCCACGACGGGGTGGGAATGGGGTCTAGGTACCCCAGTAGTACCCTTTTGTTTGGGGGTCTCCTTATTAAAGCAGAACAGTAGGAAAAAGGGTACTCTTATCATTTAGGGCTTGCTGGGGAACCTAGGACCGGGTACTACCTCTGCAAAAAGAGCTTAGGGTTTAGAGGACCTAGAGGGTTTAGAGTGCATTTTGGGGGTTTTTAGTGTTAAGGGTTCAGGATTTAGGGTCAGGGTTTGGGGTTGAGGGGTTTTGGGGTTGAGGGTTTTAGGATTTAGAGGGTTTATAGGGTTTATCGGGTTTGTAGGTTTTATAGGGTTGAGGGTTTGGGGTTTAGGGTTTAAACGGTTTCTAGGGTTCATAGGGTTTGTAGGGTTTATAGGGTTAAGGGTTTGGGGTTTAGGGATTAGGGTTTGGGGTTCACAGAGTTTACAGGGTTTGGGGTTTAGGGTCTAGGGTAGGGTTTACGAACTTGGGGTTTGGGGGTGTAGGGTTCGTCGGTTAAGGGTTTGGGGAAATTACCCCATTAATGGAATATCAAACGGAAAAGACAACGGAACATGAAATGGGCAGCACCAGGAATACGGCTCTAGGGCTTGGAGTTTGAGGCTCAGGGCTTAGGGTTTGTGGCTTATGTAGGGTTTAGGGCTTAAAGCTATAAGGGTTTAGGGTTTGGAGTTTGGGGTTTAGCGTTGAGAGTTTTCGGCTTGGGGCTTACTTTTTTTTTGGAATCCTTTATTTCTACCTCTTGGCGCTATGGATTTATTTATATGCCTACAAGGCCTGTCTCTTACAAGCTGACTTGGCGAGGGGCTTAGGGAAGTTTGGATTCAGGATTCGGGCCAGATTAGGGTTTGAAAACAGAGGATTCAGCGCCCAAAGGGGGTCTCCGTAAATTCGGGGTACCCTTTTGAAGCCTTTTGGGGGTACCCATGATAAGATTTCTGGTATTTGGGGCAAGTGCCATATATAGGCTTGAGGGATCCGGAGCTGGCGGTTCAGGGTTTAGGCTTGTGGGTTTGGGGTTGAGGTTTTAAGGTTGAGGGCTTGAGTGTTGTTGGTCGTTAGAGCTAATAAGGCTAATATGGCTTAATGTTGACTGCTTAGGATTCAGTAGTTAACGCTTTACATTGGAGGTGCAGGCGGGAAACTTCTCATCAATCAGGATCGCGAGGATGGAAGAGAGCTGAAGAGGGTTGGGGATGGTGGGGAGGATGTAGGTGGCTAATGAGGGTTTAGGGTTTGGGCCCAGGCTTTGGGGAGCCACACTTCTTTAACCTTTCTGTAGTCTGAGATCAGGCTTGCGGAGTTAAGGTTGTTAGCTGAAGGCCCACCCGGTTTTTAGGTGGAAGCATTCCAGTCAGGTCGCCCGCTCAAATACACAGTGCCATATGCAACTCCATACGCCTAGTGCTTCAACCAGGTCATTGTTGAGGATTTACGCTCAAATACTTACTGCAGCAATAACCTATCAAGGATCAACATTTTAATTCTAATTATGACCCTAGACCCTAAACCCTAAACCCAGAATAGGGAACCAGCGAAGATCCATGCAAACTCATCCCCCTAAACCCTAAACCAGGATCTCCGCCACCTGAAGTCGTTGGCGCTGCCCTGAAGGCTGCCATAGGTTATCTTACCTTTCCTTCAGGGAAAGGGTTTGGGGTTTAGGGTTTAGGGTACCCTAAACCCGAAACCCTAAACCCTAAACTCTAAAACCCTAAAACCCTAAAACCCTAAAACCCTAAGGGGAAGTAGAGGAGCAAATATATGAGGACTGTTTTAGGGTGCTATAGTTCTGTTGGGATCTTTTTGCAAGAGTCCACTCCTCCACTCTCCCTTAAGCACCAAGAAGTCTTGCGGAAGAGGGCTTCAGAGATTCTTGTCCTCCGCATGTAGTTTATGTACAGAGACTGTTCTTCTAGGGTTTAGGGTTTAGGGGTTGGAGTTCAGGGCGTAGGGTTTAGGGTAGGTATTGAAGGGCTTGGGGCTTGGTGTTTGCAGTTCAAGGAAGGAAATCGATCCTCAAGACCTACATGCACTAAAATTCCGGCACGCCAAGTTGCTTCCCGCACCCTGCCAACAACCCCGTTTATAAAAACCTAGGTTTGGCTGCAAAGTAGAGGTTCTGGACTCATGGATCCTGATGCGAGAGAGTCCTTTGGGGAAGGTTGGTGACAGTACAAGTGAGCTTTCCATGAACTGCAGAATGATTCAGACTATTCAGTATTTACATTACAATGATTACTTATAAGTTTTATTGCTACGATTATCAAGCCTGTCCCTGCAGCCAGAAGCACTGCAGAACAGGCTTAGGGTTGAGAATCATCATGGGAATCCCCGAACTCTTCACGTTTAGGCCTGTTTCACGAAGGGCACACCATCTTTGAGAAATGGCCTCAACTCGCTAGCAAAATGAACCCGTGATTTGAGAGATCCTGGGTCATAATGCTAGGCTGCTATGCCATACTCACTCCCAGAAACTCTTTACACTCTCTTAATATTCTTTTCCCTAAATGGTAGTTTCCACAAATTGTGGGAGCGCCATATAGAGAACCCCTATTACAGAGAACCCCAAAAAGGTACCCCTCATTTTGGCAAACTCCCTCACTGAACCCTGAACCCTTAACACCCTAAACCCTCAAAACCCTAAACCCTCAAAACCCTAAACCCTCAACACCCTAAACCCTCAAATCCCTAAACCCTCAAAACCCAAAACCCTCAAAAGTCTAAACCCTCAAAACCCCATCTAATCCCTAGGATCCCTCTGTTGAGAAGCCTCCCTTCAGCAGAGGCAATGGGCGTCGCTGCGACAGTAGAGAATGCAGAGCGTGCGCTGCGAGCAGCGATGGGTGGGGCCTGGGCCTGAGGGCTTTGGGGTTGTAAAGGGTTTAGGGTTTAGGGTTTTAGGGTTTAGGGTTTAGGGTTAAGGGTTTGGGGTTTAAGGGTTTAGGGTTTAGGGTAAGGGTTTGGGGTTTTAGGATGTTTGTCAAAAGATATTGTTTGTTGTGGGGCTTCCCATATGTAGTACAGCTCCTTATGCTAGACATATACAGAGATATACATACTATGACTGGGGTGCCCCAAAGTTTGACCAGCCCCCAAATAGTCTAGGTAGGTAGCACTCAGGTTGTAGTTCCACGACAGTACTAGTGTCATTCAGAGCACTACTCATGTTTCGCAACATGCCTATCCAGCAAATAGGTGCTGGACCTTTGCAACTTGCTACTTTTGAGTGATGGTTATTGGAGCCTATCTAGGAGCTACTATGAGGATCCATTCCCCTACAGCCCACCAGTCAGGTAACGGTTTGGGTGGGTGAGGGTGATACCAGGCCTCCCGAAACTACATTGGAAGGTATAGAGGCAACTCATGTTGCAAGTACCTGAACCCCAAAAGTATGTAGACTAATGCCTTAAATCCTCCTAAACCCTAAACCCTACCTACTTTTGGGGTTCAGGTACTTGCAACAGGGGAATGGCATCAGCAAGTCAGTCAAGGCTTACAGGCTTTAGTGGAGAACTGAGCCCCAAGGCTCCATGTAGGTATTTTTTCAGCCTTTCTGGCCAACGTAGGTATTATCACCCTAAACCCTGAAATCCTAATCTAAACCCTAAATCCTAAACCATAAACCATATAAACCTTTTTCACAAACATGGATCCCTAGGCTTGGAGCCCGGGGGTAAGGCTTAAGCCTTAGCCGAGGCGACCCCCACGACTGAGCAGATTGCGGCAGCGCAACAGACAGCATTGCCCTCAGCTGCCAAGATTTCATGGATTCCCCTGCTACCACCCTTCTATACTACCCCCCCCCAGGTTCTCCCCTTTACTGAAGTTAGGCTCCTGAAGGTGAAAGGTGAATTAAGGGGGAACCTAGGGGGGTAGTATAGCGAGGGGTGGTTGGGGAACGCATGAAGATTCAAGGACTCCCTCCACTTCAAAAGTAGGTGGAATAAGGAGGGGTCCTGCTTTCCTTAACATCCCATATATCCTTAGAGCGCGCAAGGTTTCCCTAAACCCTAAACCCTCTTTCTGAACAAATTAAGAACACCTCACCCCGGTCACCTTGGCGATAGGTCTGCCGGGATTTGTTGCAACCGCCATACATGCCGGGATGATGGATATGGGGGTTCCCCAAACTTAGGGGTACCATTGTAGGGGGTCCCAGTGATAAGGATTACAGTATAGTAGGATAGGATCTATATTTGGGCCCCCCCTATTTATGGGGCACTCCCTTATCTGCAGCTCTCTTGCAAACCCAAACTGAATCTACATCGGAAGGCCTACGCTAATTGCTGTTGTGCAGCAGCTCTCCATTGGTGTTGGGGTACTTTCCGAGACTAAACCGTAAGCCCTAAACCTTAAACCTTGAACTCTAAACCCTAAACCTTAAACCCTAAACCTTAAACCTTAAACCCTAAACCTTAAACCCTAAAGGCAAGTGCTGGGCTGCCACCCGACTACTTCGAGACAGCAACTCCAGGCTGTTCAGCTGGCAGCTTCTCATATAGGGTTTAGGCTTAAGGGTTAAGGGTTTAGGGTTTTAGGGTTTTAGGGTTTTAGGGTTTTAGGGTTTAGGGTTTAGGATTGCTTTGGTTAGCTAGGAATGCAGGAATGGAAAAGAGAATGGAAACTATTATAATGGGTTATAAGGATCAATTCCTTCAATCCTAGCTAACCAAAGATAATATAGAGGTATGCAGAGGATACGTCTGTGGGAGGGTAGGTGTACTTCCTGGGAGTATTATTCATGACATTTCTCATTTCTCATAGAGATGTGGGGGTCTAGCTAGCTAGTCGACTTGGAGAGGTAGGTGAGAAACCCGTTGAATAACAGGGGTACAAATGGTAGTTTCCCAAAACAGGGGACCCCAATGTAGACCCCAATATACTATAGTCCTTAGTATGGGGACCCCCAAAATGGTACCCCTAATTTTGGGAAACCCATAAGTAGCAGGTGGACAACGAAGTTGAGGGTCCTGGACTCGACCAGTATGATGTGGGCATTTCCAGCAAGAAGAGGGCTCCTTTTCGATCCCAAGCTGCTTGCCTCTCTGTGGTTCAGGATCCCCAAGACGGAATCCAACTTTTACTGGGTTGCTGTTAAGGAACTTAACTTTTTCTACTATAATTACGAAACCCCGTTACAGTATTTACTATGATATACCCATGTTCTGGTAGCTTCATCTAGGTTCCTTATTAACAGCAACACAGTTTAGAGGCATCAGTGTAAGTCATCCAAGTTCGACCTAAGTCCTAACCGACCTGGGGGATGAGCCTGGGCAGGGCCTGAGGCTCAAGGAATCGCAAGGTTTCTGTTTTCCTGTAAAGAAGGGTGAAGGGGGCCCTAAACCCTAAACCCCTAAAGCCCCTAAACCCTAGGGTTTTAGGGTTCAAGGTTGTAGGGTTTAGAGTATGGGCTGGAACGAGTGGGGGTAGGGTCTGGGGATCCTTGCAGGGCAATCACTAGCGTCCACTTTGAAGTTTAGGGTTTCGGGTTTAGGGTGTGTTGGCATGTGGTCAGGGAGACTCATTTCTGTGGAGTTTATCTTACTATGGGCCTGTGTATACCTGCGCCCCAAAGAGGTACGTAAAATAAGAACCCCAAACCCCTGGAAAGAACCCAACCATTCCCTTAGTTGGGCTATTATTTTACCGACTTCTGGGGTTAAGGTACCCCCATCCAGCCTGCGGGGCAGGTGCTATGGGTGCGGGCGCAGGCGTTGCGCACGGCCCTTAGAAGCATTTCCCGGAACAGTACTAGGGTTTCCTGTAACCCTAGTACCTACAGATCAGTGGCTTACATCTAGCCCTCACACAGGAGTAATCGCTACTAAGCTGAAGGTAATTGAGATCATTGATTACAGGGAAGGTTCATGGAATGTCCGGGCGGGACTCAAAGGACCACACAGGAATCCGAGCAGGCTAGTCGGAATATCTGCGCGAATCCTGGGAAAATCTCAACAGGCCCCTGACGTTGCGCCAGCATTTTTTTTACGGGGGGACAGAACTTCAGGTCAAAAGCAAATGCAGTTTTCGGACGAGGTGTTCCGACAACATGCACTCCCTGAACCCTAAACCCTATAGAAGTTTCCATTTTCTTTNNATAACCCCAATATGTAACCCAAATAGGTAGCCCCTCACTTGGGTTGTTCCTGGAGTTCCTTTGTCCTTTGAACTTTGGAGGTCAAGGGTCCCTTTGTGAGGGTTCCCATGACAAGGATTAAAGGATATTCGTGTCTGTATTGGCG
>CAJNIZ010046298.1:11809-40864 GCA_905231905.1 Symbiodinium pilosum | reverse complement strand
CTGTGGGGTAGTAGCCTGTATGTTTCACCCATTAGCATTCCGCTGCCATTGAGCAGCCGCGGCCAAAGTGTCGTGTAACTAGCTCGCTAGTAGGTCAGACCAGACCACTGCGGTTCAAAGTGCAAAGTGCAAAGTGGGCGGGCGTCTTTGGACAGGCATTGCCATGCTCAAAGCAGACATGTTCCATTGTAATACCAAAGCCAGAAACCCCTGAAGTTGGGTTATTCCCCCTTACAGTAACAGTTACCACAAGGGGTCATAGGAATTATAATAGCCCCTTAATAAGGCCCCCTTTAAGGACAGTTACTGGGTGGGGGAATGACCCAACCTGGAAGGGTTTAGGAAGCATTTTACCCCCCGCAATGCCATCGCCCTAGCGCCTAGACAGACCTTTCTTGGCCTGTGGTTCTTACGAACAACTCGGGGTGTCCAAAACCCTTTCATGAAGGCTGGCATTTTGGGTGCATACGGTGAATCCTGTTTTTAACAAGGCATAAACTCAACACCCTCGTCCAAAAGCCTAGATCATGAACTTGCTGGTGTTTAGCAGGGAATGCAGGAATGACTTATGCCTTATGCGGACTGATATGGGGTCTTATCGGGACTACTCTAGGAGCCATGCAATCGCAACTAGACAACCCTAAATATTCTCGCAGCTTCCATTCTTTCTCCTCTCCCCACCTGTACTTACACTTCTTAAGTCCAGCCAAGGTCCCTAGACCTTTCGTACATGCTGGGCTATTCTGTGTCCATGTTCTGCGTCGTCTGCCAGAGAGCAGTCCGGCCCTCCACCCTGGACGGAATCTATCTCCTGAACCGTGGATGAATGTGGTACATTATCTGAGCTATAGTCTAAACTCCTTAATGGGGGTTATATAGGGATTATATAATGGACGGGATACTAGGAGTTTAGACTATAGCTCATCTGGGTTGCTGTTAAGGAACTTGAATTAAGTTACCATAATCGGTATAGATAGTAGATAAGAGGGTCTCCCCAAAATGGTAACTTAAATTAGGTTCCTTAACAGCAGCCCAGTTACGGTTTCGGGAGTCAGAGACTCATTTTTCGGGTCAAGGCCCGTAGGAGGATCTTGAATGTAGATCCACCACATGGCACCCTGCACATCATTTGGTGATGTCTAGGTCTTTTCCGTAGTCTCCTTAAAAATTACTTTTAAGTTTTGTTGTAGTATAATGTTACGGAAATATTTTCTATTATAGGTCCAAGGAGACTACAGTTTTAAGGGGATCTATTTTCGAGATCCTCCAGGGGTCCAGGGTAATGGTTTCTGGAGTGGGGATTAGGGGTTAAAGTGCCCCCGCCTGTAATGATGAGACCCCATGCCGTCGAAGGATCATTGATATTCCTTTGCTACATACTTGTAATTCCTGCTGTGCGACTATGTACCACTGATGGGTGTATTGGGGTCTCAGGGTGTGCCCTAAACCCTGAACCCCTAAACCCTAAACCCTGGCTGTGAAGTTACAGGATGCTCTTGACGTTGGGTACTTCTCCTGCCTAGTAAAGAAAGACTCTGACACAGGTTTTCAGCAAGGGTATAGCATTATAGTCCCCCGTAAGTAGATAGAATATGGGGTATATGGGATCTTATTATAATATACCCAAAGCCATATTCATCTACTCAAAGGGGGACTATACCTACCATGAAAGTACAAATTGAGGTGACTGTTATTGGGTCGGCCAATCAGGCCGTTGTATGGGGTTTCCAAAGTTCAGTGGTCGTCTAGGATTTTTCCGGTGCATGTGGGCGCCCCTCTTCTTTTGGAAGCTCCTATGTAGGAATTGGAGTACAGCATGCATGAGCCGTACTTCAGATAGGGCCTATATGTTTCCTCCAAAGGCGTCAGCCCCTTTTCATTAGGACCACCGTCTTACTATTACGAAAGCAAAAGGGTCCTTCTGGACTTTCCGGACAACCTGTGTCCACATTGTAAGTTGCTAATTCAGGTGACTACTCCCTAAACCTTCCACCCCCGTCACTATCGCAATACGATGCTCAGCATGCTGTGCCTGCTGTGTTAGGAAGAAGAGAACGCGAAGGACCAAATGTAATATATATTGAGATTGATTATGCTACTGGGAATGGTTAGATAGGGATTCGTATGGTGGAGCATATAGGGATTATTCTTAATAAGCGCTTTGGGGAATCCCAATCCCCCCCAAATTCGCACTCTTTTGTGTTATGTCATAGTTGTTAGGGTCCTAGTGTTGGGGTTTGGTGGCGCCACATCCTCATTCTAATTTTCCTTCTTTTGTCGATTGCGCGCGTCTGATCTTAAGCGCGGAATGAGTGACTGACTGATTTTCAGGCTTCAGAAAGCCCTGGAACACATTCATTTGTCAAGGCGTTTGCGCATGTGTAGGATTTCAAGCTTTGTTGGCTGGGCGGCAAACATCTCCCCAGCGCAACCCTAAACCCTTAACCCTAAGCCCCCTGGAACAGAGCTAGATTTTTGGTCCACCCATGTCAGCCTGACACGCTGAACCCTAGTTGGGTTCCAAATGTCCAAAGAACAGTAGAATTGTGCGTATCATTCTCACAGCCTTTGAAAACCAGCCATGGACCTCCAAGTAAGAACGCGCGAGGGACCAACGCTCTTTACAACAGGTACCCCCCCTAAGCCCCTCAACCCCAAACCCTCAAGGTGGATGTTTATCCATGGCATGAAGGGTTGGGTTCAGGGTTCAGGTTTCTGGGATTAGGGTTTAGGGTTTAGGGTTTAGGGTTAGGGTTTAGGGTTTAGGGATTAGAGTTTAGGGTTTAGGGTTTTCACTTCAATTGCCCGATATCCGAGGAATCAGCTTATCCTCGCAGTGCCACTTTGGTTTGCTCCGCCGGCCGACGTTAAGTACGTGGCGGCTCCTGGGCAGCGGGGAAGGTGTAGGTTGCCTACTTGGAGGGTCAGGGGGACTTAGTAAGTAGGTTAATAAACCCCAATAACCCATATAGTAACCCTAATTGTCTTAATTATGAACCTACTTACTAAGTCCCCATGACCCTCCAAGTACTGCCCCCACTCTGTAACAGCGCTGGATAATATTCAGAATATGATTGTACATAGCCCTTAATATGATTTCATAATGTGGTTATATATAGCCATTAATATGACTTCGTAATATGGTTATTCATATACATATATAGCCCTTAATGTGACCCTTAGTACAGACTATTACAGGGTGGGGGAGGTCTTCAGGTTCAGGGCTCAGGACCTGAGCTTAGGGGTTTGGGGTCTATGTGGCTCAGGGGTGGCTTTTGCTGTTGCTGTTGCAGCGGTTATTCTTCGTCATCACCACCTCCACCAGCAGTGCCATCGGTCTGAGGTTCTGACACTCTTTCCGCGCTTTCTCGCAACTGGGCCTTGCTGGCTGTGCGATCTTTGGCAGTTTAGGCTTCACAGGTTTAGATTGCACTGAGCAGTTGTATAATTGTCAATACACAGCCATAACATCTAAGTCTCGCCATCTTCCTAGCCTTTGAAATAGTCACTGCTGCTGTGCGAGCAAGACCAAAAACTCCTTGGAAGCAGTAGCCGCAGTAGCCCAGCCACTCCTTATGCATACAATGCGTCTTGGAGTTGAGAAGGCATGACCTTATGCAAGATGTAAGACATCCACAGTTTTTGAATCCAAGACGGAGCCTCATAGTCCAACACAAGCCTAAGCAAAACGCACATACATAAGTTGTAGCACGCTATACTTCAGCTATACCTCCTGGCACCCTTCACCATTCCATCCTGAACACCCTGTTCTACTTGGCTACTTTTTTTTGGTAGCATAGCGCGGGCACACACCTTGAGCCCTCATCTGGGCTTCGTGTTTACGGTTTAGAAGCGAGCTCCTTCAGGTTCTCAATGATCCTGGTTTCGAAGGCTTAGGATTTAGGATTCAACGTCTTGGGTTCAAGTATCTCAGAGAATTTTTGATCGAGAAATACTGATGCGCCCAAACTTTGGGGAGAGACACTTTGCATGGAGTGCGAAGTGATATGCCTCAAAAAAGACGCACCCCGCTCTGCTGAGCAGCTTACATCCCACATCCTCCATGAAAAAAAGCATGCCGCAATCCTGAATCGGCCCAGTTGCAGCTCAGAGCTTCAAGCCGCCTTCAAGCAAGTAGGTTAATAACACCTATAATCCATATAGTACGCTAGTTATCTCAATAATTAGCCTACTTACTAAGTCCATGACCCGCCAAAAGTTTCCTCTTCATAGCAGTAGTGATAGTAGTGGTCATGCTTTTTTTTTGGAACTCGTTACAATTGTATTTAGCTTGGCTCACTGGGAATGGTACTTGTTACTATTGTATTTAGCTTGGCTGCGTCTACTACTCCGCCAACGGCTATGCTGCTGCACCTCATGGCTATCAAAAAATGGCCAACATTTTGGTTATATTGTGTTGAACATGGAAACGGTCACCTTCACGAACCCAGTTATAGCCCGATATACCTAAGCCCTAAACCCTAAGATTATCCAGGCCGTGCGTTCACCCCAAACCAAAGCTGATAAGCCTGAGACCTTCGACCCTAAACCCAATAACAAAGCCGAATCCCCGACCCAAACCCTAGACGTCAAGTCCGTTGAGGCCGTACAAATTCTGATGTCGATTGAAGTCAGGATGCCTCGGTTCCTTAAACCTGAGGGTGTAGGGTTTATTGTTCAGGGCTTAGAGATTCGGGTTAGCAAGGATTGGGGAACGGATTGTCATAGTAGTCCCTATATAGTCCCAATGGTACTACAGCACTTTCCTTTTTATCCCCCATCTCTTCCTTCCCCCCTGCGCTCTCCAACCCTAAACGCTAAACAAAACATACCCCTAAACCTTAAACCCTAAACTTCAACCCTAAATTTGACCTTAAACCCTAAGATAGGACCCGAAACCTAATAACATGCCTACATAATCCCTGTATAATCTATTCCTACATTCCCTACAGTGAGCCATTAGTTCAAATCTAAGATCTTGCAAGGCAAGCCCCTGAATCCTGGACCCTAAACTCTAGATACGACCATAAACCCTTAATATGTCCCTAAAGCGTAAGATAGGACCCTAAACCTGAGATCTTACAAGGCAAGCCCCTAAACCCTAAACCTAAGATCTTACAAGGCAAGCCTCTCTGCCAAACGTGTGGTTCTTCCGCTCTGCGGGCATTGCCTCCACACCCTGCTGGTGCTGAAACGAATGCAATTCCAGGCAGAATTTGCAAAGCTTCCGTCCCAGGCGTTACTAGTAGACTTTAGGCGATATGGCTTACAATTTGAAGGTCTAGTGATTGGGATTTAGGGTTTAGGGCCGTGGTTTGGGGTTTAGAGTTTGGAATTTGAGCTTCAGGATTGGCGGCGCATGGTCCTGATAGCCGACCCCTAGACGGAATTATTAGTGCTGTGGTTTGGCTAATGGTACCAGGGGCCCTGTATGACTCCTAAGCGTCTGGGCTTCTGAACATAAGCAACGGGGTGGGGCCCCTAAACCCCAACACCCAGTAAGCCTAAACCAAATTTGGAGCCCCAGGTTCCATTTCAGTTTCCATTTGTCTCTCCATTAGATTTTCCACTATACCCAAAGCCCCTAACTTACTGGGGTTAGTAATTAGGGGATAAGGGAATATTTTATTTAGGGATTGCATAGGGATGATTTTCCCTTATTCCCTACTAACCACCAGTAAGCTAAAAGAAGGGTATTGGCGGATGGGACCGAGTCGGGCCATGAGCATTTACTCTGCACCCCCGTATACTCCCTTTGTCACGAAGTTTTACGATTGCTTTCGTCAAGAATACTGGGTCAATTTGGAGTGGTCCTAGGGTTGGAGGAGGCTGCAAGACAGGTGCTATAAAGGGATCCGGGGTTAGGGCTTCATGGTTCGAGGATTTTTTTGAAAGCTTCAGGACCATGATCGTTTGTGGATATACCCGCAGATAATCCTTACAAGGGGTCCCTATATAGTCTCCTTGCAATCCCCTTTACCCTTAAGCCTGGGTTAGGCGCCCACTCAGTAAACTGAAACCAAAAACAGATGTACGTGCCCCAACAGAGTTACCATCATCCCTTACAGTCACTAGTAGTGGGTGGTGGCCAGCCTAACCTCTGGGTTTAGGGTTTAGGGTAAGCCCCAACCTCTAAAACGCATGGGCTTTCTGACCTTACAGGTACTGGCATTCCATCTGCGGGTGGCAAAAGGTCCGACAGAAAACTTTAAACCCTCAAAATCCCTGAGCCCTAATCCCTTAAACCGCAACCCTTAAATCCTAATCCTTGCGCCTTAGCCCCTAAAACTTTTCACTCAACCCTAACCTTTAAATCCTAATCCTCGCCGCCTAACCCCAGAAACTATTCAGGTGCCTGAGCCCTAGTTCCTAAACCCTAGGCATTAAATCCTAATCCTTTATCCCAACCCCTACAACCCTAAACCCCTAAATCCCGAAGCTCTGAACCCCTAAAACCCTAAACCCTAAACAGCCCTAAACCCTAAACCCTAAACCGCCCTAAACCCTAAAACCCTGAACCCCTAAAGCTTTGTCAGGTGCCTATGGATTGCATCCTCTGGCAGGTTGCTGAGGTCCCGAGGGTCTCCGGACCACGTCTGGGTTTGGGGTTTAGGGATCTAGGGTTTAGGAAAAAGGGTTTAGGGTTTAGGGTTCAGAGAAAAGGGATTAAGGTTTAGAGTTTAAGTTTTGAGGGATTAGGGCTTAGGGATTAAGGATCAGGGATTAAGGATTAGGGTTTAGGTAGTTATCAGTATCCCAACCTAGGTCACCTCTCTGGCTACGTTTGTTAGTAGCCCTACTTCTACCCACGGCGGAAGCTTTCGGTATCCTCCCCCAAACTGGCACGCAGCCCCATATGTCGTGCCTTAAGTCTTTGAAGGACTTCTTAAACCCTAAACCCTAAACCCTTTGGGGTGAGGGTACTGTTTGGGGCTCGGTGTTTGGAGGTGACAAAAGTTTGGGTTTATGAGCAGTGTAACGCCGTGTGGCCCTTCAGCCCCACTTCGCAACTACAAAGGATATAGGGTTCGGGGTTTAGGGCTTTAGGGGTTTAGGGTTTAGGGGTTAAGGCCATAGCCCGCGAAGCCGTAGACCTCTACCATCATGTACCATTGCTTGGGTGCTGCGAGGCGCAGCCTGTTTTATAACAACCCCTATGTTGCTGCTGATGCAAGTACTTATACTCACTCGCCCACCCCCTTTCAGTAACCAGAAACCTATAATTAGGGATAAAGCCTTACTGGCCAGCAAGGCCACCTCCTTGTCCTTTTATGTGTGTATCTACTAGTATACCACCCCCCAGAATTATAAGGCTCTTAAGGCAACGACACTAACCCTAAACGCAGAAGCTTAAATCCTCAACGTCATTTGCTGGGATGTGAGCACGCGCAACATTTCGCGTGGGAGGTTGTGGGATGCTTTGCCGCGCTCCTCCTTGTCCGCAGGCAGGAAGCAGAGCACGTCAAGTTGGGATGGGTGGGTTGGGGTTGCGGATATACGCTGAAGCGTGAATTAAGGGTGCACGGTTTGGGTTTACAAGGTCTTCGAGGTTTTGCTAGATGCGCTTTGGGTGTGGAGTTCTCAAAGAGGGGAAGTTCTAGAAGCCCTGTATATGGTGAATCCCTATCCTAGAGTATCCCTACAACCCTACACCCCGAACTGTATTGGCTGTTAGAAGAAAACTTGTGGGTGGATCCCCAGGGTAGCCCCTATAGAATCCTCGGTGCTACTATAGCTTCTATTTTCTTTTCCACTCCTTCATCCTCCCCCCCCTCTCAAAACCCTGAACCCTAAACCCTAAGATAGTCCGAAAGGTTGTAAAAAACCCTAAGAAAGGATCCTAGACCCTAAGCCCCCTAAAGGCAGCTGTACCAGAGCGTACAGCTGAGTGCGGACCTTACGAGCCGGCAGATCGAGTTGGACGCGGTGTCCACCCTGCCTGGAGCTTGGAGTGCTCTTGGGGTTTTCCCAAAATCCAAAGGGGGTTCTATAGAGGATTATATGGGGCTTTTAGGGGTTTAGGGTTAGGGCTTGGGTTTAGGGTTTAGGGTTTAGGGCTATAGAGGGTTATTTAAGGTGGTATAGGGGGTTATATGAGCTATAGTCTAAACTCCCTAAAGGGGGTTATATAGGGGATTATATAGGGGACTACTATAGATCTTATGAAGGGGGATACCAGGAGTTTAGACTACAGCTCATATAGAGAATTATAGAGGGCTATATGGGGTTATATAGGGTGGCATAGGGTTATATAGGGATACATTGGGATATAGTGTTTTGGGAAGTTGGAGCTTTACCTTGACCTTTAGGAAGTTGGAGTTTTGCTTTGGGCTTGAGCTAGGGGGAAGGTGCAGGGGTTCAGATGTTTGGAGTGAAGGTCGCGGGTGTGTATGGGTTTAGGGTTTAGGGTCTGGGGTGCTACCAGCGGCTCCTCGGGTTGAGGTACTTGAGGTGGTTGAGGGTTTAGGGTTTAGGGTTATGGTGGATCTTGTCCACGATTGCTAAGAATCATGGCCGGCCTAGTTAGGTTCGCTTCTAAAGTTACAACAAATATGGGACCCAATCAATACCCTAAAAGGATTTCACCCTTTTCAAGGAGCGTTTTTGGGTTCCATCTTGGGGGCAAGTATGCCCTAAAACCTTTCGCAGCGCAACTGGAAGACCTCCCCGCTTCTAACCGGAATCTTCTCATGAGGAAGGATGCTTTGCATACAATTACTTGGGTGTTCTCATTTGCCTCAGCTACATAGCCACCTCGTCCGTGGAGGCAATACGATGCATGAGCTATAGTCTAAACTCCCTGAAGGGGGTTATATAGGGGAGTACTCTGGGGGTAATTCGGGGGGATATTAGGAGTTTAGACCATAGCTCATATGCTGCAGTGATCCAGGGCTGTTCTAGAAAGTCATGCACAAGCTATTGAATCGGAATTCTTGCGCCGCACCACGAGACTTCGCTCTGCACCTGAAACCCCCAAACCCTAAACCCCTAAACCCTTGAACCCTTGAACCCTAAGCATTAAGCCAGAAGTTTAACAACTTTCCAACGCTGCGTCTTTGGGAGTCTTTCAGGCCCAGATACTACAGATCCACTAAGAAACCCCGAGGTTCCCTTATGCTTCCCCTCGACGGGTATTAGGATATCAGGATTTCGGGTTTAGGGTCTAGGGTTGCGGTTTAGGGTTTAGGGTTTAGGGCCCTCATAATTCCCTTTTAAGGGTTCTTTCTAGAGTCTAGGGGTCTATCCTGCTTGGGATCGATCTCTAAGCCCTGGACCCTGAACAGTCTTTTGAGGCTTCTGGGCGTCTGCGACTCCGTAGTCGAGCTGGACGAGGACAGATATAGGATCCAGAGTGCCTTTACTTTAGGGTTTAGGGTTCAAGGTTTTGGGTACCTTGGTAGTACCCTTTTTCCCTTTTTATTTTGGTGTCTCCTTTTAAAAGAGTACCTTTATTACTGGGGTTACTGGGGAACCTAGGAAGTTTCATAAGAGAGCTTCTCCAACTAGACCCACTAAACACGGAAGGACCTGCGAATGACAGACGACTCCCGCCAGCTTTCCACCACGCCGCCGGGCTGCAGCGTGTTGAGTTACTATTACTATTACTATTACTATTACTATTACTATTATTATTACTCTTACTATTTCTATTACTATTACTATTACTCTTACTCTTACTCTTACTATTACTATTACTATTACTATTACTATTACTATTACTACTACTACTACTACTATTATTGCTGTTATTATTACTATTATTATTACTATTACTATTAGTGTTTAGGGTTTAAGGTTTAGGCTTTCGGCGTTAAGCCCGAGGGTCCAAGGTTCCCTAAACCCTAAACCCTAAACCCTTGGGTTTAAGGCATTAAGCTGAAGGTTGTGAGGTATGGAGATATGGGCCTTTTTGGGGGGTTTAGGGAAGGGAACATTTTCCCTATATAACCCCTATCTAGTATATTCCCATATTCCCTACTAACCACCAGTAAGTTTTTTGGGGGTTTAGGGTTTAATGTTTCGGGTTTTTGGGGGTTAAGAGCTCAAGGTCGACTGATATGGGTGTTTCTCCAGATGACTTATTGGATCGTAGTATGGAAGAAGGGAGTCCGTAAAACATGGAGTATATATGATGCGTTTATATGCCTTTATTCCCTATAAGGAAAACCAGTAAGATGAAGGGTCTCCCTTCCACACCCCCATATACCAGGGTCCTTCTTACCGGGCTGGATCGACCCTCAAAGTGGGATCTCCACTTTTTGGAATCTCCCATATCAGGGAATGTAGGTTTTAGGAGTCGAGGGATTGGGATTTAGGGTTTTTGTTTCTGGGTCAAGGCTTTACTAAGCCTACATCATCTTGGGAACGTAGCTTGCGCAGCTTACCATGAAGGAGTACAGGATCCTCGAAATTTGTTGGTCCCTTTTCAGACCCTCGGTGCCGTATAGTGAGAAGATAGAACCCGTATATGTAGGAAATCGGTACGAATTGTCACCCCAATATAGTCATTGTCACCCCTTTTAGTCACTAGTACTCACCTAAGCTATGCTTTTTTCCGGATGATGCCGAGAAGCCCAGTTTTCACACGCATGCAGGGGTATCATCATGTGAGCTGTAGTCTAAACTCCTCACAGGGGGCTATGCAGGGCATTATGTAGGGGACTACTATAGGGGTTATTCACGGGCATACCAGGAGTTTGGGCTATAGCTCATGTAGGCTTTTGAAAGTTCTAAAAGGGAAAAGCTTGTTGTGGGTTCTCCTACCCATGCCCACTCCATACTACCCCAACTAAGTTCCCGCTTAATTGGCCTTAACTCACCGTAAATGAGACCAGTCGACCTTGCCGGGGAGTTGTATTGAGGGGAGTTGTAGGGAAATCCACAAGCTGAACCTCGTGTCCCAGACTTCAAAACCCGTGCAATGTACCAGCCATGCAAAGCCTGCATGACTTCTGTACGCTTTAGGTTTTTAGGGGGTAGCCGTATCAACCTTGGAAAAAGGACCACAATGTTGAGAACCGCATGAATCCTTTTGTAGAAGCTAGTGTAATCAAACCCGGACACGTCAACCGCCGAACACCTTCTCTTGGTAGTCTCCAAAACAACGAGCCTCCGTACATTCCGTATTATATATATACACATTATAATCCCCACTATGGGGACTGCCGAGAAGGACCTCTAAACCGCCATTTAGCTAAAGTGTAGCCTTCCCCCGCCATGCCCCTGCATAGCCCCGCTCTTAACCCTTGAGAGTTCCCTCCTGCTTAAAGGTACAATGTATCAACACTTGATTGTTGGTGCGTATTCCTGCGGGAGTGATCGCATCCTTAAACCCTAAATTACATGGTGGTTGATCAAAACTCCTGTTCTCAACATGGCAACAATTCCTTCTATTTGTCCTTACAAACACCCTAGACCCCCAGACCCCTCCACACCCCGCCAAACCCTTCATCTCACAACCCTAAACCCTAAACCCTAAACCCTAAATCCCCTGAAACCCTAAACCCCCCCCAAAAACACCACACCACAACCTGCAGGATCCCTAAATCATTTCCCCGAGCGACCCTTGGATTAACACCCACATTATGAGCCCTGGACTAAAGTTCTAGTATATTGCTTCAACCCTATATGGGTGGTTGTCAAAATTATGGTCCCTTTTTGGCTACCCTAAATGTTAGGGGCCATATTACAATAGGGACCCAAAAATGGACCATAATTTTGACAACCACTCATATATTCCCCTATAGGTTCCCCCCAGCCTAACTTTAGTCAGTAGCTCACATGGCCCTGCGAGGCTCCTGCTTGGGGCGCCAGGCTCAGGATCCAGCTCAAGCCAGGGACTCGCGGGGACGGACTTCCTGGAGACTTTGCCTTGATAATGCGTTTTAGGCCTGCCGGTGGTTGAGGTTTAGGGTGTAGGGTCTAGGGTCTAGGGTCTATAGGGCTTTGGGTTTAGGATTAAGGTTTAGGGGTTTAGGGCTTAGGATTTCCTTCGGGTGTTCCTTGGACTTACTTTCTGTAAGTAGGGCTGCTGCGGATTACGGGTTGCTGGACTTGGCGCATGTAGAGTTTGGGGCTTTGGGTTCAAGAATTGAGGCTGTAAGCCCCGGCCAAGAGGGTCTCGGGTTTTGCGGCGTAGGGTCTAGGGAAGTACTGAAGAGAATTTGCAGTAATTAAGGCGTTCTGTAGGAGCATGATAAGGATGCTAACCTGCAGCCCAAATTGACGTTGAACCCTGGACACATTTATTTTTGTAGACCCTCGGCCTCTTTTGAGGGACCCCTTCTTGGGTTCAGTCTTTGCTTTGGGGAGGTATTGTAAAAATCTGAATAATTATCATCATAGCTGCAGAAGTATATATCCCCAAAAAGTTTGCCTTTGCTATCTAGGCCCCTACATTCAATCTTGTAGATCCTTACAGTTGAATCCTTATAAGCCCATATTAGCCCATAGTTAAGGCAATTTTCCATATCTTTTTCGACTAGGCTCTCCAATTTGCTCAGTTTGTAGGCCGCTAAAACTAAACCCTGACTTCTTGCGTTGCACACCTAAACCCTAAACCCTAAACCCCTGCGTTGCACACCATAGTGATCCAAGGTTTTGAGTTGAGTATCTTGATATTTGTTGACAGCTGAATCTTCTAAGTAGGGCTCTAAACCCTAAACCCTCCTAAGCCCTAAACCCTAAACCCTAAACTCTAAACCCTAAACCCTTTCACTTTGCATTTGCAGATGGAAGCCTCGGGTTTCTCCAATATTTGCCAAGTTGTCCGGTTCAGACTTGCTCCATAACCAAAGGGACAGGTTCAAATGCCTTGAATAGGTTTGGGAGGTACTGTGCTATACTTATAATCACTTATAAGTAAGGACGAAGGGGTACCATGTTGACGACTTCTGCATTACGATCTTAACGTGGGCTCGGGAAGCCAAAATCCTGCATAGACTCACCAGTGTCTTGGGGATTGGAGCAGAGGTCATAGGGATTGTTCCAAAGTTTAGGGTTTAGGGTTTATTGTTTCAAAGTTTAGGGTTTAGGGTTTAGGGTTTATTGTTTCAAAGTTTAGGGTTTAGGGTTTAGGGTTTAGTAAACACAAACCCTAAACCCTCAGCCCCAACCCCTAAACCCTCAACCCTCAACCCTAAACCTCCATGATCGCAATTTGATTTCCATCCATTTTTAGGGTCCCCTTCTCTAATCAATCAGGAGGGAGCTGAGAGTGGACCGGGAAAGCAGAATTCGATATCAATCTGTTCATGGTTTAGGGTTGGTGCTTCCACGTGCCTAAGCCATTTCCAACCGAGTTTGCATGGTACTGTGGAGTCATTTCGCTCGGGCTTCTTTTGTCAACACGGACGGACCCGATCAGCAAGACCAATACAGCCCAACTAATTAAGGTAGAGAATCAACAGCCCCCAAAGCTCCCGAGTTCAGTTGCGTTGAGAATAATTCTCAGGAAAGGTAGGGAGACCTTGGTTACTGCCCCACTCTGTAACAGTTGGAGAGTATTTGTAATATAGGTATATATAGCCCTTTATATGACCCCTAAAATAGACTGCTACAGGGTGGGGGCAGTACCGAAGGGGGACCTATGACCCTTGCGAACCCTCTGAAGCGAGGAGTTTTTTAGCACCGAGGACCGGAGCTTGGGTTTAGGAGGATGTCTGGTCTCTTTCCAAATGCCTTGAAGGGGATTATATAGAGGATTTTCTAATACAGGGGAGTACACAGTATAGCGGTCCGGCTGTCTTGTGGAATGTTGGGATCTTCTATTTTGGTACTCTGCCACTTGAGTATTCCAGGTATCAATGTAGTTCCCACAGTCACGCTTTTCATTTGCATCATGGAGCTGTGCATCTTCAAAACAGCCCGCGGATTTTTTGCAATGGACTTGCCTCTTCGTAGCTTCTCCACCGAGATAAGATGTTGAAAGGTGTCAGGTCTTTCATTCTCTCTGCCTGGCTGCCTGTCTGTCTGCTGGTTTGTCCATCGATCCCTCTCTCTCACCGCGCCCCTCTGTTGACCATTGCATGGGGCCTGACCAGTTTGCACCCAGCACCCTTGACCCAACGCCTTCTCGAAGCCTTATAGAAACTTTTAGCCCCTAGGCCCCGAGCCCTTGCGAATCCTCATAACCCCGACTTCCAAGACCGTCATAAGCCTCAACCCAAGCCCCGGTTACGCCCGTGCAAGCTCGCACAAGCCCTAGACCCCAACACGAACCTTGAACCCCCAACCATAAAACACACCTGCATACTTTAGCCTCAACCACGAGCCCCAAACACCGTATTACAAGGACCTAAATGCTTACAAGTGTTACAGTCCTAGATTCCTGGTGTGATTATGGTTCAGGGTAGCTCAGCAAAGATTCGCAAAGCATTGCTAATCAAATGGGCCATAGTATCCCCCTTAATAAGCACTTACAGTAGTCCCCAAAATAATCCCTCTTTTTAGCCCCTTCAAGGAGTTTAGACCTTGAACCCTAAACCCTGTATATAATCCCTTATAAACGCCCCCGTATATAACTTCCTTCAAGGACTTTAGACTCTATGGCTCAAATTATTTCAGCCTTAAACCTTAGAGTAGAGCCTTTAGATCTGCAGGACCGCGCAGCGGTGCAGACGTCACTGAGCCAGGCCCCACGCTGCAAATTTCTGGGTTTAGGGTTTACGGGGTTTAGGTTTTAGAGCTTAGGGATTGTTACCATTACTTAGGGTTTGGGGGGTCATTTTGGCTTTAGAATTTGAAGCCCCAAACAATGGTGAATTAATATGTGCTTGAGGGTTTAGAGTTTAGGGTTGCAGGAGTTTGTACGAAGCACCCCTGCCCTCGAAGGCGCTATGTTGGGGTCTTGGGTTCTCCGCACAGAAGTTTGGACACTTTCAACCGTGAGCACTAAATTCCTGAAGTTCTCAGCCCAGTCACCCTTCCTAAATCCTATTCCCTGAGCCCTACATTCCCCCAAGCGTAAACCCCTGAAATCCCTAAACCTTAAACCCTAGGTTACTTCAACCCCAATCCCTCAATCATAAACCCTGCGCCGGAAAACTTTAAAGCCCCAACCCTAAAACCCTAAACCATAAGCCCTAAGCCCCAAACCCTAAGTATTCCTAAAGCCTCGAGCCTTTGCTCGCTTAAGCAGGCGGGGCAGGGCCCAGCGCTTGCGGCGAAGATGCTGGATTCCCTTGGAGGCCCTATTAGTCTTTAGGGTTTAGGGTTCAGGGTTTAGGGTTTAAGGGTTTAGGGTTTAGGGTTCAGGGTTTAGGGTTTAGGGTCTAGGGTTTAGGGCATGGAAAAGAAGATGGTCTGGCATCCAGGGTTAAAGGCTTGCTAGGACTTGATTTGGAGATGTAGGTTTTGATGTGTTGTTCAGGATCAGATTCCCCGGAAGACCCCTTTCCAAGGCGATGGTCTGTTAGGGATTTAAGGATTAGGGTGGGCATTTAGCGGTCAAGATGTAGGAAGGAAGGGCAGAGGGATCGAGGCTAAGGGAATGAGATTGGGAGTTCAGGGTGAAGGGATTGGCTTTTGGGTTGGGTTCAGAGTGCAGGGATTAGAGTGTTATGGTTATCAGTGCATGGTCTAGGGAGTCTAGGGAAGCGCCTGAGGCATGGGGTCTAGCCTGCTAGGATTTATATAGGGTTGCAGGGTGCCCAAACTCGTCCAGAAGGATGTGGTGAACTTGATCAAAACTCTTTATTCCAACATCTGAACAACTGACTACACAGTAGAGGTGCTCTTGCAAATGCGTATTCTTTTCTGAGCCACCATGGGGGTCTGAGTAGTCTACCATGTTGTGCAAGCCCAAAACCCTGACCCAAGACCCTAACCCCCAAACCCTCTTCCCCAAATCGTGGTCAGCCTGCAAGGGCGCCCACCTGATAACTACTATACGGGGAGGGGAGTAGTTTGAGGTCCGATGGCAGAATCGCAGGGAAAAGAACATGGAAAAGGAAATGGATGCCTAGGGGTTTGTAAGTTTATAGTCCCCCTGAAGTAGATAGAATATGGGATATTTGGGGATCTTACTATAATATACCCAAAACCATATTCTATCTACTTAAGGGGGACTATAAAGGGGTAATTGCCCATGTTGTGGTCCCAGGTTCCTCATGAAACTGGGGGTTTACGGTTTAGGAACTAGGGTTCTCAAATAGAATTCAAAATGATATTAATAGTTCATGGTGGTTGAAAATTCGGTCTTCAAGTTTATGTAGAGTTCAGAGGCCTAGACTAAAAGCAGGGTTCTCAATGCTGAGAAGATTTTGAGCTGCGGCTTGTTAGGATATAGGATTTAGGGTTTGGGTATAGGGTTTAGGGTATAGGGTTTAAGAGTTCTATGGCGCGGGATGGCGCAAGACCAAAAGGATGGCAGGTAGGTACTGACAACCGTGACGGCCACGAATCTTCCTTGAGCAGTCCACCTCACTGGCTGTTGAGCCATAATCTAAACTCAAAGGAGGTTATATGAGGGTTTATATAGGGTTTAGGGTTTCGGGCTTAGGGTCTAAACTCCTCAAAGGGGCTTATATAAGGGAATATATAGGGGATTAATATAAGGGTTACTAAGGGGGATGCTAGGAGTTTAGACTAGGGCTCTATGGCTGCAAGGCCATGAGATCATTAGATCCTGAAATCCCCCCGCGGGCACTAATCTTGCCGTTGTTGCACTCTTTTAGGTGTGGAGGTCTTTCTTCAACAGGGCCCAATGCGGGTCAAATGAGCTTTCATTCATCCGACCTTGACTGTCCATCTTTCTAACCCTAATTCTTGGATACTGCCCGCGCCCAAGAACGGTCGAAGAATGCTATACCGCTATACTTACATGTATATAAGGCCCTTGATATTACCCCCATGACTCTACACCCTAGACCCTAAACCCTGAGCCTCATTAAAAAACCTAAGACACGAGACTTCTTCAGCAACTGAGGTGACAGCATCCGCGTGGAACTGTTGCACACGCAGCATCTGGACTAGCAGAGTAATAGGTTCTCCATAACCCCGACAGCTACAGATGTCGACTCTATTGTAGCTAGAGACTAGCACAGTCATGGGTTCTCCTTAACCCCAACAGCTACAAATGGGGACTCGATTGCAGCCATACGACAGGAATAGATGTTTTTGCGGCTGGGTTGGATACGAAAATCCAATTCGCGCTGCACTAGACGATTTCGATTTTTGCCGGGTCTGAAGTTGATCCCTAAACCTTAAGCCCCAAACCCTAAACCGGACGTAGGTTTCTGCATTCGACGGGAGGGATTCTCTGGGGCTGTGTCAGGGCTGTGTGGACGCAGGGTACGTAAAAACGGAAGACCTGTCCGCCCTCCTAGAAGAGCATTAGACTACTGTCCTTGGCGGCTTAGGGTCTAGGCTTTAGGGTTTGGGGTTTGGGATGCTTAGAGACAAATCTTCAGACTGGCGGTTATGTGGGAGTTTCCCATAACATAGGTCCGTTTATGGTCCAAAATACTATCGTGTTCCATATCAGGACGCCAAAAAGAAGTCATTTTTCTGGAAGTTCCATATGAGAGTGATTGACTGGCAGACCATAGTGTGTGGGTGTAGAGTAGGATTTGTAGTCATATCAAATTGTTGCAGATATCATTTCGATTTTGGCGTCTCTATTTGCATTTACAGCTCCCATCAACACTCTTACCATTGCTATTTGAATATGTTTTTATTGGCATCGTTACTTTTTTGTTTAATCGTTGTTTTTTCTTTGTTTGTTTGTTTGTTTGTTTGTTTGTTTGTTCGTTCGTTTGTTTGTTTGTTTGTTTGTTTGTTTGTTTGTTTTGTTGTTGTTGTTGTTGTTGTTGTTGCTAGTGTTGTTGGTGTTGCTGCTGTTGCTGTTGCTGTTGCTATTGGTGTTGCTATTGCTGTTGCTATTGCTGTTGCTGTTGCCATTGCGGTTGCTATTGCTGTTGCTATGGCTATGGCTATTGCTATTGCTGTTGTTGCTGTTGCTATTGCTGTTGCTGTTGCTGTTGCTGCTGCTGTTGTTGTTGCTGTTGCTGTTGTTGATGATAGCTTGCTGCAATCAACATTACCATCATTACTGCTGGTATTAGTCATTGTTGTGGTGGTGGCGGTGCTGCTGGTCCTCGAAATAGGAGTAAGAGCAATGGTACTGGTAGCAGCTGTGGTCATGATAAGAGTTGCGGGAACAGTATCAGCAGTAGTGCTAGCAGCACCAGTAATACACATGAGCAAGACATTAGTATACTAGAAGAATGCAACCTATCTCACAAAGTCTAGAATGCTTTGGTTCATGCAGCATTTTAGCATCAACCGTAGCGCCGGCCAGGCAAGCAACAGCATATTTGTGCCACCAGATCGAGTAAAATGAGGTTCTGCGACGCAGAAGGGAACAAGTTCCGGCTGGTGGGCCTTCGA
Source organism: Symbiodinium pilosum (assembly GCA_905231905.1). Taxonomy (NCBI): domain Eukaryota; class Dinophyceae; order Suessiales; family Symbiodiniaceae; genus Symbiodinium; species Symbiodinium pilosum. The sequence continues at coordinate 22,474 of CAJNIZ010046298.1, read as the reverse complement.
GAGGCCCATGAGGGTTTCGGGTAGGTTTTAGGGCCATAAGGCCACGCCGAGTTTTGTAGTCTTGCTTTTTGTTACTGAGAGCACGTAGCAAATAGATAACCCGCAAACAAAGTTTGAAGGGCTGCCGGTGGACGGCTCAGGGGTTAGGTTGACCGTCATTGGCTTTGTGGCCTTTTTCGGGGGGTTCCTAGTTGAGTTTCTTTCTGAATTCAGCACGCGGGACTGGCTTCAAGCGTGGAAGGATCTTGTGGGGATCAAGAATTCAGGGTTTGATTCAGTTTCATGTGAGGCTTGCGGCGCTGTTTTGATGGAGTTCTCGCGAAGCTTTTGTAGTATGAGGCAGCTCAGGACAGATAGGCAATTGCTAGACTAAGCTCTTTCCCTACAACTAGCACGGTGTAAATTAGCGCTTATGCAGGGTACAGGCTCTGGGGTTGAGGGTTTTAGGGTAAATGGTTAGGTCAATCCCCCTGCAATAATAGCCCCTAGATGTGGAGTTAATACGGCCTAGATATACCTATTACTGGGTGGGAGATTGATCCAAGTTAAGGGTCAAAGCAAGCTTAGCATCGTGATAAAACTTGCCCCCAGCAAGATGCCTCAAGCTCCGGAAAGCAAAGGTGATTTGGCAACAAGAGGATTTTGGCAACTCTGGCCCCCCCAGCTGTGGACCCCATGGCTACCCTGTGGTTCTTGGGGTTGTGATGACCAAATGCTTTGCATGACTTTCGTAGGCTTTAATAAGCAGACCGCATCTTTATATCCTACACCCTAACCCCTAAACCCTAAACCCTAAACCCCTAAACCCCTAAACCCTAAACCCCTAAACCCTAAACCCCTAAACCCCTAAACCCGCATAGTTCAAAGCTCTCTGAGTTCCTTTGTGCCCCAGTAGTACCCTTTTGCACTTTTTATTTGGAGTCTCCTTATTAAAGCTGAATAGTAGGAAAAAGGGTACCCTTATTATGAAGGGGTTACTGGGGAACCTAGGTTCTACTTAAATTAAGTTACTATATTGGGGAAACCCTATTATTTACTATATATATATATACCCATTATGGTAACTTAATTTAAGTTCCTTAACAGCAACCCACATAGTCCAAAGCTCTCTGAGTTCTAAAGCACCTGGAGTGGACAGGCTCCCGACTCAGACGCCTTGGCGCCTCTGTGGAGCGAAAGTACAGAGGAAGGGAGGGGGGTCTTTACAGGGGTTTATATAGGGGACGACAGGGATTATACAGGGTTTAGGGTTTGGGGTTTAGGGTTTTAGGGTTTAGGGTTTAGGGTTTAGGGGTTTATATAGGGGACTACTTAAAGGGGGTTAGATAGGGATTATATAAGGTTTAGGGTTTAGTGTTTAAACTCCTTAAATGGGTTCATATATGAGTGACTATATGGTGGGAGAGCATCACAGGGGTGTTGAGGGGGATACGAGGAATTTAGACTTTAGCTTACATCATTTTAGGGTGCATTCTCTCTCTCCCTGCCTCCCTGCCCCCTGTGTTTGTCTATCTATCTGTTTTTTCTATGTCACGTAGATCTCCCGGTTTAGGGTTCAGGGTTTGGGGCCCAGGGTTTTGGGGATAGATGGTCAGGTGAGCAATCATCCTTACCCTCTCATGGCTGAAGCTGTTATTCCTTTCATTGGTACGGGTATTGCCGGATACTGAACCCTAAACTCTAAACCCTAAACCGTGGTCATCATGTGCCGTTCTAAGCTGTCAGTTGAGGTCGTGTTCCTCACTCTGTTTCCCTTTGAGCAGTAGTCACCGTGACCACAAGCATTGATTGTTCAGATTTCGTGGGTTGAGTGATTTGGGGTTCGCAGTTGCAGGCATGATAGCTAAACACTGAACCTGCGGAGGTTTAGGGGATACATTCTCGCATGCCCGGGATGTTTGAGGACAACTACTGCCACGTAGCTGCATGCATAACAATCTTCTCTCCTTTTAACGACCCAATCCTCGAATTCCAAGTCAATTTGCCTTGATGTCGGAGCTTTTTGAATTGACTCTGCATAGTCCTTCAGGGTGACGACTAGCATCCCCAATGTGGGTTTAGGGTTTAGGGTTCTCAACAGAACCCCTCTTTGAGAAGCCCCCCATGTAGCCTGTGCAAGAAGATTTTGCGCTCGAGGAGTTTCAACGCCGTTGGGCACGTGATTTTTAATCGTTTGTTCGCTGCTTCTCGACATTTATGAGGTGAGCTCACATCTGTACTATCGTCTAAACTCCTTAAACTGGGTTATATAGGGGACGACATAGGGGAGTATTATACGGGTTACTCAGAGGGATGCTAGGAGTTTAGACTACAGATCAGATCTGGAAAGTTTCGGCCGTTGTAGGTTTGCAGGATCTCTCGCCCAGCAAGCACGCAACGATCAGCGGTCCAAATCCTGCATGACAAAAAACATTGTATACCACCAGCCCAAAACCTAAACAAACTAAACCTTGTACAAACCCTAAACCCTAAACCAAAAAAACCCTACGCCCTAAACCTTCAACCTAAACCCTGTGTAAATTAGTGGTAAGGGATTACGCATCCGGGACAGACTGTGCACGGCAGGCCTCTCCGCGCACACCGGACGCAACGCTGGTTTTTGATGCCACGGACTATGGGTTAGTTTAGAGTGTGGGGCTTTGGTTAAGATTTTAGGTTTAGGACTTAGGGTTTCGGATTTGAGGTTTAGGGTTTAGGATTTAAGGTTCAGGGTTTAGGTTGGGACTTCTAGAAATTGTTTAAAGTTCTTTTTCGGAGTTTTGTGTGAGTTTCGTGCAGGGTTCTGTGTCTGGCTGTTCGGGGACTATACCATCTCTGCTTATTCTGGGCTTGAGGATGTTTAGTTCGTTTTTAGGGTTTAGAGGCTTTGCGCCATAACTTGTAGGCTTTGCAACTTGGCAATGTTGGCGGTTGTATCACCCTAAAGCCTAAACCCTAAACCCCACCAGCAGAATGCCCTCCAGGCCTCTGTAGCCTACAGTTCCTGCAAAATCATGGACATTCATACGGGCATTTCTCAAATATCGCTTACATAATGCCAGTATATCCTCTGTACAATCCCAGTAAGTATGGGGTGTAGCAGTGTTAAATCTAGGTCTTGTGGTCCATGGGAAGTAGTGTGTAGAGCAGGCGCTATCCTCAGAATGCTGTTTACGTAGTTCTTTGTCGGGCTTGGGGTCTACGATTCTGAGGTGCGCCCCGTTTGGTGCTTTCCCTAAATAGGGGGACCCCCAAAATGGTACCCCTAATTTTGGGAAACCTTCGTTTTCCGCGCGATCGCTCAGTTTGCTACGTAGGACGCGCTAGAGTTTCATCGTCAGCGGGACAGCTCCGAGGCAATCCCTAAACCCTTCTAAGGACTTTAGGAGGAACCCCTAATAGGGACCCTTGAAGCATATGGAGGCTAATATGGGAACTACCTAGGAATAAAGGGGCTATATAATGACTATATGAGGGTTGTATATGGCAATGGAAGTAAATGGCTTTTGGTAAAGGAGCCTAAGGGAGGTTCACAAAATTTTCTTCTTGGTTGACAAGGATCCTGATAATCGACCGGGGATTCCTGTACATCCGAAACAATGGGTTTAGGGTTTAGGGTAGAGTGCCACCCATAATGACTTCCGGTACCCGACAGGAAGAACATTGGAGCCTCTGCTTGGTACCATGGGTTACCATGGTTGAAATCCTAGACCACACCCGAAGTCCGGAATTCTAGGCCCTTAACCCCACAGCCTGAAGACCCTACACCCCGAACCCGAAACCCTGAACCCAACCTCCTAACCACCCTACACCCTGAACCCAAAACCAACCACCCTAAACCCGACTCCCGAAACGCTAAATCCTAATCCCGAAGCCCTAAACCCTAAACCCTAAACCTAGAGCCTGTAGCTCTAGGACTCAAGGGGTATTGTATGCCTTTGAGGCCCTCTCCCCTTACAAGATGACACGCTGAGGGTTTAGGGTTTAGGGTCTTGGGTTTAGGGTTTTAGGGTTTAGGGGGCTCACCCCAAGCATTTGAGCCCTAAAGCGGGTTTAAAGTTTAGGGTGGCCGGCCCGTAGGATTTTGGCATCCTCGACGTATCGGATGGCTTCCAGACCTTGTGCGAGAGCCACATAGGCTGGGGTGGATGTAGGGTTTTTGGTGTGGATGCGGGCTTAAGATGGGTGAATAGTACCCAAAATGACGGAGTCAGATGGAAAGAATGAGAATCAACTCGACACACGGGGTTTCGGGGGTTTCTAGGGGTTGTAGGTACGGGTATCCCAAGTCAGTATCATGTGCTTTTTAAAGTGGAGTTCTGGGCATTAATGATTGGTAGCATGTTCACCCAGCACTAAACACCCCGCTGCTACACGCTAATACCTCCCTGAGGTTCACACTTAGATGTCTCCACTTACTTCAGGGGTACCCAAGGCGGGGTAGTATAGCAGTGGTTGAGCAATCCATAGAGCCGGAAAGGGGTTTTCAGCGGAGGCAAATTTGTTGGTTGCAGATTACAGGTAAAGCTGGGTTCCCTCCCCACTGTGTTCGCGGATTCCGTTGAAAGAATAGTTGGAAGGCTCCGTATGCGAATACGGAATGTAGACAGAGCCCTGTTTCGTGGGGATAACTGGGACCCAGTTAGACTTTCGAACGTTGTGGGACAGGGGATGCACAAGGCTTTCAGAGCTTGCACATTGTGATAGAGATCAAGTAGCACCGTCGACACTTCATTTGGGAATTCAATAGGGTTGCGAAGAGCCTCAGTGCTTCCTTGCACGGCAGCCTAAGAGCACTTGCGCATGTGAGCCATAGCCTAAACTCTTTGTATCCCCCTTAATAAACCCTAAATACTCCCCTATATAACACCTTATATAACCCCCTATATAGCCGCCTTTGAAGAGTTTAGGCCCTAAACCCTAAGCCCTATATAATGCCCCATATAACCCCCTTTAAGGAGCACCAGTGGTGCATGCTTCCTGACCTCAACTTACGTGTTCGTAGCAGGAAATAGCAGAATGTACTATATAGGCAGTATATAGGGAATAACAGTATAAAGTATATAGAGAATAACAGAATCTACTACATAGGGATTGTATAGGGATTACATTCCTTTATTCCCTTAGCTTTTAGGGTCCCGAAAGCAGTTTTTGGCTTTGTAGGAGCTGACTAGTGGGGGTGTGCGGGTGAATAGCGGCATCTGCCGGCATGACAAGGCAATTTGGATAGATTCAAAACATGAAGAAGCCAAGCAAGGCTTTGCCAACAGCAGTAAGAAGGAAGCCTATGAGTTAACTAGGTCTTTCAGACGCTATCTGGACCTAAGGCCCGCACCCTGTAATAACGCGGGCCCTAGCGCCCAACATAAATCCTAATTTCCAAACTATACACCCGAAAGTCTAAACTCTAAACTTTAAACCTTAAACTCTAACCCCTGAACTCTGACCTCTGAAGTCTGTAGTCCCCCCTTAAGTAGATAGAATATGGCTTTGAGTATATTATAATAAGATCCCCATATACCCCATATTCTAGCTACCTAAGGGAAGCCTAAAGTGAGGTCACAGCATGAACTTTGAGGGCCTCAGCATTTTTGACCTCTCTCGTGGCACAGGGCCTGGCCCTCAGGGCAGTCCTCAGATGGAGATGGTCTAGGGCTTGAGGAGTTTCAGGTTGTTTACATAGGCGTGTTCGGAATTTAGAGTTTGGAGTTTAGAGTCTAGGGTTTAAGGCCATAGAGCCCGAACATTACTGTCCCCCAAGCTGAAGTTGTACCTGAAACAGGCCTCAAGTTTAAAAGAGGCCCACATAAGGGTCATTTCGGGCAGAAGAGGCATCTTGTACATCGCAAAGGAAGTGTAAGTGTTGGGTAAGGGTTGTCTAGTTGTCGCTGCACGGGTTTCGACGTGTCAATGAAGACCGTCAAGTGAGCATCAAGTGTTTGAGCGGGGGTAAGGAGAAAAGCTTTCTAGTCAGTGGCATTTGCGGCTTCAGGCACATTTAGATTTCCTGAGGTCTCATTAGCAGGACGCTGCCCCACAACGTATTTGGGTGGTTGTCAAAATCATGATCCCTTTTTGGGTACCCTAAATATTAGGTGCCGTACCATAATAGGGATCCAAAAAGGGACCATAATTTTGACAACCATCCACATTAGCCCTAAATGTTAAACCCTAAACCCTAGATAGTAGTTTCCATTCTCTTTTCCATTATCCCTATATAACCCCTATATAAACCCTATGTTACCCCTATATAGAGGAGCCTGATGACATAGGACGCTATGCACGGATGAGCAAGGCGGCTCTCCGGCCCGCGCTTTAAGGGCTTAGGGTTTAAGGCGAAAAGATTTTAGGAGTTTAGGGTCTAAGGCTTTAAGAGTTTCAGGGTTAGGGCTTAAGGCCATCAGAGTTGAAGGGTTGAGGGTTTAAGGCGTAAAGAGTTTAAGGGTCTAGGGGTTCAGGCTTTAAGAGTTTAAGGGTTTAATGTTTAAGGCTTTAAGAGTTTAGGGGTTTTAGGGCATGAGGCTATTAGAGTTTAAGGGGTTAGAGTTTAGGTTTTTAAGAGTTCAAGGGCTTAGGGGTTTAAGGCAGTCGAATTTAAGGGTTTAGGGTTTAGGTCTACAAGACTTTCAGGGTTTAGGGTTCAAACCCTAAACCCTAAACCTTACGATCAAATGTTTAGGAAGCCAGGTTCGTCATGATCTGTCTCTGAGGGTGGTCCCAACTTTCCATCTGCGTGGCCTAAACCCTTATAGTCCCCCTTAAGTAGATAGAATATGGGGTGGTTTAGGGTTCAGGGTCCCCCTTAAGTAGATAGAATGTGGGGGATATGGAGATCTTATTATAATAGCCCCAAACCCCTGACCCTTTTTCTCCCAACCTTTGTGAATGACTGGGGGTATAAAGGAGCGTCTAAAATAAATCTGACCCCCGACCCTCAACACCAAACCCAAACCCCAAACCTCCAACCAACAGCCCTAAACCCCAGAGCAGCGCCCCGCGAATTCTTTCACTATGCAAGGTAGCGCACAGCTTCATCACCGAAGGTCTCTAAGGCAAGGCGAAGAGTATCGTCTTGAGACGTCTCTACCTACTACACCCTACCAAGACCCTCCAATGTAGTGACTCTTGGGGTCCCCCAACACGAATCCTTACCCAAACTCTATAGTCCCCCTCCACACATACCCCATATTCTATCTACTTAAGGGGGACCCTAAACCCTAAATAGGATCCCCATATACCCCATATTCTTAAAAGGAATTATATGCGTACATGATTTTTCTAGCCACCACTCCACCACTCCCTGTCGCACCAGTAAGGGTTTCTTGCAACTAGTGACCCCAAACCGAACCCTGAAACGCTAAGGGCCTGAACGTGTGAAAGAATAGAACCCCAGATTGGGGTTCGCCCAGACTCTTCTTAGAATATCTATATGAGCCATAATCTCAAGTCCTTCAACAGGGCTTATGTAGGGGGATATTATAGGGGATTGCTCTAGGGTTTATTATGGGAGATACTAGGAGTTTAGACTATAGCTCATAGATATAATATAACCTCCAACGCCGAACCCTAACCCTAAACCCTAAACCCTAAACCCTAACCCTAAACCCTAAACCCTAAAATCGATATCTAGGGTCTGTGGGCTAGCCCTAACTTTCAATTTAAAGTTGGTGGTATGGACTCGTAAAATGGGCCTGTTGCTTTTCAGCAGGATTCTCAGGAGGCCTTTAAGAGTGTTTAGGGTTTAGGGTTCAGGGTTTAGGGTTCGTCTACCAAGCTCCTCAAAGGGGCCTATGTAGGGGACTACTGTAGGGGGTTATCAAGGGGGATACGTGCAGTTTAGACTTTAGCTCATATGAGGTATATGCTAGGTATACACAGACGCCAGGCCGTAAACCCTAAACCGAACATCCGGAACCCTAAACCCTAAACCCTAAACCCTAAACCCAAAGCCCAGCATCCTGAATCCTTTTTTGACCTTAGCCGTAAGCTAACCGCTTAGGCCTGCTTCTTTCAGTCGACAGTTGCAGTCGGCAGTGAATTCCTTTTCAGAGGCACGGTTGGGTAGGGTTAACAGGGTTTTATTCTAGAAATTGTATGAGGTTCATTTTCGAGGTTTTGGCTTACAGGTTTCGAGCGACTCTTCAGCGACTCTCGAGCGACTTGACTTTGGGCCCTGTACAGCTTCTTTTTGTGCCGAGCTTATACATAGGGAGTTTGGGTTTAGCGTTTAGGGTTGCTGGCGCAGGCGTGGTGCCGTCTTGGGTTGGGCTTCCTTTGGAGGTTCGGGGCTTGTCTACGGTGGTTGAAACATAGCAACCAGCCTTCAATCAACCCTACATGTTAGGTGGACCCCCCACCCTGTAATAGTGGTATAGTAGTATAGTAGGAACATGAGAGGATTCTGAGATAATCCTAAACCCTGAACCCTAAACCCTAAACCCTGAACCCTAAACCCTAAACCCTTATATTCTACAGGTGTTTGAGGATGAGCAGTGCGCTCTCCACGATTTTATGCATTGTCTGGATTTGAACTGCTTGCAGTAGGGTTTAGGGTTTTAGGGTTAGGGTTTATGGTTTAGGGCTTAGGGTTAAGAGGCCTTCCCACCCTGTTGCATGTTGCCTGCATAGGAACAAGGTAGAATCATTATTGGGAATGCTCTGGTTTAGGGTGTAGAAGGGGCTATAGACTGATATATGTCTAGTCCCGAGAAAGGTACCCCTTGCTTTTCGCAATCCAGTTGCCTCAACAGCTGGAGTCCAGTTGAGGGAGGGGAAGGGAGGAGATCCCATACATCCAACCCTCAACCAATTGAACGTAGCGCCCTACTCTTAGCCGTTACCAGGAGTCTTCCTGCACCTGGCCTTCCCTATGCAACTCCGACCGAGCATTTAAGCCCTAAACTCTGTGAACTTGGGGTTGCTGCTTGGAGGGTCAGAGGGACTTAGTAAGTAGGTTAGTAACCCCTATAGCCCATATAGTAACCCCAGCTATCCTAACTATTAACCTACTACTAAGTCCTCATGACCCTCCAAATATTAAGGAGCTTAAGATCGATTGCTTTGACCCCGTTATTTAAGTCCCTTGATCGCAACTCGGAATACTAGACACGAAGCCTCTAAGCCCCTAACCCTAGCCCAGACACCCTCCTCACTGATTGCCCTAAACCCCAAACCGTGTGGTAGGCTCAGACTTCTCCCCGGCAGCTGTGGAATTTGGATCTCCTGGGGGTCCGCCCTTGTGGATGCTTTGGGGGTATACAGGGAATATATTGGAAAAGAAAGCGGAAACCCACAAGGAAAATGGTAGTTTCCCGAAATTAGGGACCCCGACATAGACCCCAATATTCTATAGTCCTTGTTATTGGGGCTCCCAAAAAAAACTACCCTAATTTTGGACCCCCCCCATATAGGGTTATATAGGGGATGTTTTGGGGTAGAAGATTTAATGGGTTGTCGGTCCTAGATCTGGGATTAGCTTCTCAAGCTGCATGTGGCGAAGGGTTTGGAGGGCCAAGCTTTTGCCACTGTCTACCCTAGGTCCCCCTAAAAGGATATGTAGGGGTATATAGGGATATATAGGGTTATATAGGGATATATAGGATTTGCTAGACCGCACCTTGTGTTTGAATGTCAAAGAACTGGGAGTGTGTTTAAGCAGCTTTTTCGTGCATCTCAATGTCAAATTCAACACCTTATGGAGCCATGCGAGAATTTAGAAAACTTGGCGAGCAGAAAGCTGTATCAGGCACGGTGATTTTGTTGGGAGACTAGGAAGTTTCTGTCCTTGGATCATGACGTTCGATTGCGACTCTGTGTGTGTGTGTGTGTTTCTGTTTTTGAGTGCCAACGCGCCACCAGAAAGGAGGTGGTGACTCATCCTACAAGGTGTGTTGTGTGGTGTACTTCGCGGCGAGGGTATGTGTGTAAGTAATTGGTGGTGTGGAGCTTCCTTCATACAAGCTTCATAGAACCATTTATATACCTCCCTGTCTTTCCATTTCGGCCTTACGTACGGATATCCACCTAGTATATACGTCTCTACTTCTAAGTCTTCTTGAAGGAAACCCTAAGCCTACATATGAGCCATAGCTCCTGTAGAGGGGTTATGTAGCCGGTTGTATAACGGAGCATATAGGGATGATTAGGGGCATACTCAGAGTTGAGACTATGGCTATATGCAGTGTCCTCTAAGGGTGACCACAAAACTGATTGCACACGGAAGCCAGTCCAGCATCTATGTGGGGGCGAGTACAGGACCGAATCCCCGCAAGTCCATGCCTAGCAGTAGCTATCGGTTACCCAGGGCCAGGGAAACATATCTACCTCACAAGCTCGTTGCCCACAGCATGTTGCTTCAATTGGAATATGCGGCGAGCTTGACGTTGCGCATTCTTGTTGGAGGGATCTAGCACAATCAGGTTATAACTTTGTAGGTCATTGGGCTTGAAGTATCTTGCAGTGCAGGTGTGCCGCGTCCATGCGAAGGTGAAGTTCCAGGTGGACCATGTCATGGAGACGTGTCTCGCCTCTTTCTTGTTGTGGTTGTTGCCATGATGCCCTCACGGGTTTGTTACGGCTGCACGTACTAGTGAATTTTGTGAGAAGGCAAGTCGACTAAAGCTTGAGGGGCATAGGGAAGGAGGGTGTATTGGTGGAGGTGGTGCAGGAGGAGGAGGAGGAGGAGGA